>VXAL01006946.1:38399-91769 GCA_013399475.1 Chauna torquata
GGGAGAGGTTTGTTTGCACTTAAAAAAAATATATAACCCCTCCCTAAGGTTTGGGGTTTTTTTTTTTTTTTTTTTTTTTTTTGATCACCGAATATTAGCAGGTGATACTTTGGCTACAGTGTCTTTGTCAATAGCACTCTTGATACCTTAAAAATGCAGCCTGTTCCTTTATGGCCTTAAATGTTTGTTCTAGGGAAATAAATGTCAAGGGTTAAATGCTAGGACACAGGGCTGCAACCCAGGCCAAATCATCTGGACTGGTGCCAAAAGCCCACAATAGCAACACACCTTCCAAATAACTGTGAAAGTGCTTTTTGCTTGGGTTCTGAGGACTGAAAGACATTTTAGCTGTAACTCTGATGTCGGTCAGGTTAGCACAAGTACTGCTGCCATGGATTTGTTTAAAAAGTAGAATAGCTTTACTTACCGAGCATACAAAGCAAGTGTCATGCCAAGTGTGGCCCAGGGCTTCAAGAAACCTGTCTCCAGCTTCAATGGGGAATTCGCAGCCATGGCACATAGTACCAAAGAGGGCATAGTAATCTGCATCAAACACAAATTTTAAAGATGAAGCATACACAGAAAAGCAAGACTGACCCTTTGAAATCTTTACGCTTTTCTTTCAATGGCAGTGGGTTTGCACTTGTCCTGACAACTTTTATAATATTGGGTCCACTGAATACAGAGGTCCTAGGCTGAAAGACCTCCTCTCCTTGGTAATTCAGTTCTATTCCCCTTCCTTATCCTTTCAACTGAGCAATGCTTCCATCTTCTTGGTGTTTCATTTCCTTGAGATCAATAGTGCACTCGGGGGGAAAATGTACTCCTTGTAGAGCACCAGCGCGGACTCTGCGTGCTACTTATGTTCTCTCAGACTCTGCTTTGAAAGCATGCCCTGGCTTCATGCTGCCTGTTTACATGACAAACCTCCTCAGTGCAGGTATGTAGCTCTTGCCTGCATTCTGGCACAATATTTGCCCCAGACTGCTTTACACAAAATCATATAATCTTTAGGCTCCTGTCCTAAACAGAGTCTAGCAATTTGGATTAAGTCAGAAGAGTTTTCTAGTCACTAGAGTTTATTTCCGGGATCTTTAAAAAACAACCAAACAAACCCCAGAGGCTTTAGCCAGTATATTTATTGCATTTAACAAAAAGCATCAGTAGGGCGTCAGGATGGTTACCAGTGACTGGTGTCACTGAAAGGTAGGTAAGATATTCACGCCATTCACTTTTAGGCACTGGAGAGCTTGAAAAGGAGAGAGTAGGGCAGTCTAGCAGAGTAACAGATATGTATGAAGTTGGGCAAGAGGCACTTACACCCTTCCCCATTCCCACACTCCCTCTGCATGGGAAACTTGTGTTTCTGTGCATACAGCCATATCACAGGCTATGGGTCACCACAGCCCTCCACTGCCCACCTGGGCAGACCTAAGTTTCACCCCAAGTTGTCTGGTCTCCCATTTATTTCAACTCTCAATGTTTTTTCTTTCCTGCACAGAACACAATAGCATTAGGGCTATAACAAGAGAGTTTGGGATCAGCATGCTGCCATGCCAAATATATAACGTCATGTAACATTACGTCTTCATAAAATGGATTACAGACAAAGTGACAACCCTAATGAAGCTTTGGACTCCATCCCTTATAGTAACACTCTGGCACTGGCAGGGAAATCAGATGTCAAGGCTTGTTTTCAAGGAGCCTTATAAGGAGTAGCAAGCAGGGTACAAGGAGATTCTGTTTCTCTACTAGATTATCCAGAGATATACGCTCTAGTGCTTACTGTAGCAGAGACAACAGAGACTTATCATGTGTGCCAAGCACAAGGAGAGTTCTGTTTCGGTTTAGTAAAACAGTATTTCGTCTGATAACCTCAAAGAGCATCATCATAGAAGGCATCTAAGCAGGACTGGGAACACAAGTGCTCTGGAAAAACAAAGTCCTTGATGGCTACCAGTGGTAAGAAACACCATCATCAATCGCCTTCCTTAAGCCATGCTGTTGGCATGAATTTGCAAATGTTTAAGCAGAAGACAAACAATAAAAATGTCAAATGGTAGAACGCCTCTGTCCAAAACCCCTGACTACACTGTTTCCGCTCTTTACATTCATGTTCACACACAATCTTTTACTGATATTTTCCTGGTGCCAGCCGTTACAACCTTTTGTAATGTGCACTGTCGTTTGTGTTGATAAGTTTATTGGCTTTTCATCTGAAGAAAGAGCAATAGATAAGGCAGAATGAAGGGCATCAGCTTTCTTTTGCTTTCACATGTTTGAACAGTGATACCACAGAAGTCTTCTAACACGTACTTCTCATACAGTAACATATTAATGCTTCCTGCCTGCAGCATTTACAAAACCAGGTTACTAACTCTGAACTGGGATGTTCATGTAGATATCTGCACATTTAATTTAATTTTAGCATCCACATCCAGAAATGGGACATTTTGCAGATTAAAACCCCCTAATACTAATAACTGACACTGTTATGATTTCAAATACAAATTTAAAATTAGAACCCTTCATATCACTAGGAAGAAGGAGAGTTGGCATTGACATTTACTCTCTGTTTCTTTAAAATTATTCACAGACTCTTAACTCCAGCTGGACTGAAAGTCTTTGAAGAATGAACATATCTCAAATTAACATCTAGTTAGAGAGCTAGAATCATTACAACACATCACTGCCAACAGCACCTCACAGAACGTGTCTGCCTTAACTTGCACTAGTATCTTTTTATCTCAGAAATAAACTTCATGAAAAGTGTAATATTCTTGACCTTTTATCCCAGCGTTTCCTGCTCAAAGTATAGAAAAGTGTGCATTTTTTGCGTGGGAGCTGTAACAGTAGCACAAATCAATGCACCGCACAACATATGAGTTATTTGGTGGCAGAAACAAGAATTCAATACTAGCAGAATAAAGCCGGTCACGAGTTTTCCACCCAAAGGGGAGTTATTGATCCCTCCAATACTATTTTTGAATCATCAGATGGTTTCAAGATTAGGGGCTTCAGACTGCTTTAGGATGAAATTTCACCATGCTGTCACACGGGCGGATACTGCTCGTATATCCATTTCCTCTGCTGCTCCACAAACTCAATAGGAGCAACATGTTACCCTACCTGTGACACGGAGTTAGCATTAACCTACTTTGTCCTTTCTTATCTACCAACACCTTATCAAATCTGCTCTGACAGAAAATTTGGATGAATTTTGCCTGCCTTCCTCATCCTTTCAGTATCTGCCACTCTTCACAGCACCCGCTGTGAAAAACTGTCAGAACAACCCAGAAGAAAATCTTAGCTCCAAACAAGTTGCTAGGATTTCAAGCTACATCTCTTCTTAGTCAATCCTCTTCCGCCTCTAGTTAAACTACAATGCTCCTTACAGGAAAGAAAAGACACAGAAAAGGTCTGACTGACAATTCTGACATAGATGTAAATAATAATGCAGTGCAAAAATAGACATTTTTTTTATTACATTCTTGTTTCTTTTGCATTATGTGAAATTGTTTTGCACATGACATCTATTTCTGTCCTAGCACAAAAGGGCACATGGAAAGTCTTAAACAAACTAAGAAATCAAGATAAATAAAAAACGTTCATGTTAATTATATCAAAAAGATACAGTTAGTTGGAAGTGCTAAAAACAAACAAACAAAACAGAATTGCTCTGAATTTCTATACCACATTTTTCATGTAGTATTGCTCATTGGGCTTTCAAGCGCTACAATCTTATCGTTATATTTTTTCCCCAACAGACTTCTTTTTTTTTTTTAATCTTAAGCTTATGTTTGACAGATGTTATCCTTGAACCTGCAAAAAACTTCCTGGGCAGACTGCTTGCTCTTGGAGGTATTCTCCCCACTGTGAATAAAGCTATTCAGAGTAAAACACATTGCTCTACTGGTATTCACTTTTTTAGTAAATAAGCAGATTTACATAAACTGTTTTAAAGCCAACCAGAAAATCAATCTAAAATCAACACTTTGCTGTATCATTGATACCTACACCTGAGAGCTTAAGAGAAATAACAAGTAAAACCAGTGAAAACAAGCCTGCTCCTACTGAAGCTGATGAAGAAACTCTTACTATCTTGTCTGCGAGAGAAACCTGTTGCAAACTCAAAGTGTCTCCTGCATTTGTTGTTAGTGTGAACTGAAATGTCAGTTATGTGAATTTGCTGGGACACTTCTACCTAAGTGAAGCTTGAGAACAAAGAATTAATATTATTTTTTAAACCTTATTAAGCTCTGCTTCTCCACACAGCTGCACTAAACTTTGCTTGTGTTACTTCTTACCCGTCTCACAGTAGGGATCACCATCTTCTAAGTGGAAGACATTGTTGCGGATGGGGTTATGACAGGCCACACACACGAAGCAGGAAACGTGCCAAGTTTGTTTCAAAGCATTTATTACTTCCTGTGGGGATTAGAAAAATAGTTATGAACACATTATTTTGATGTGACGACTAGATTGTGGTGACAGTGCTTCTACACTTGGCTCATTTCAAGAATACTTTGCTTCCTACTGCTACTTTGAAAATGAGTTGTGCATGCAGTTTCTGCTGATGTTAAACTCTACGAAGTGATTTATTTATGGTACATCTCCTTATTTGTCAGAAGCAACTCTACGTGAACCTTCCAAAAAATGAAGAGTTGGACCAATTTAACAGCTCATTTGTTCCCCTTCTTCATCTTTCTTAGGATCTTACCCACAACAGTCGCCTCAATTATGAAAAGAAGTATCTTCGACCTGAAGTCTGTAAATAGTTAATCAGAAGACATCGCGTCGAAAATTACAACTGCTCTGTGTTGTTTTGGAAGATGATGATACAGTGCCAAATATGACTTGAGAATCATGCTGCCAAAGCCCCGCATGACCCCAGTTACATAAGAGTACAGAGACATTGCTTTCTGCAGTAAAGCAGCAGACGATGAGCTGGCGGGCTCAAATTAGCAATATTAGTGCCGAGTAGGATAATGTGTCTTTCTATAGACATTTCCACAGGGAATATTTCAATACTTCGAATCTAGCCAATCAGTGTGTTTCCTAGTATTTGGCTTAGTTAAGGAGGATTATTTATTTTTCTTTCTTCTTTTTTTCTCCAATTATGTAAAAAGCTGCCAAATTAAAAGTGTTTTGCTCAAGAAAATCTAGTAATCACAACAGCTACAGAACAGCTTAATGAAAACAGGGGCTGAGTTTGAAAGATCAAAAGAGACTACATCACCTTTTCTCAAAGAGCATCAGAGAGAGACTGAAAAAGGCTCAATATTAGAAGAGACAAAGATATATATTCCATATGTAATGGGAACTTAAAAGGTGTGCCAGGGTACCTTTGAAGGAATGCAAACTGGGCCACATAAAAGCCAATTTCAGTTCTGAGAAATAGTGAACACTGTGGTGAATGCTCCCACTTAAGAATGGGTCAGTTGCTGGTCACTTACTCCAAGGATCTTCCTCTGGCACTTTGAACACTCCGGAGCGAAGAACTTCTCATAGCAGACCTCACAGAACAGAGCCCCTTTCTCTTCCACAAATCCAATGTAAGCCATGGAGGTTTTGCAGTGAGCACAATTAAACTCCTCTGGGTGCCACGACTTCCCCAAGGCCACCAAGAAGGGTCCTCTGGTTAGGAAGAAAAGATTAGTCAGCAAATGCCACTGAGGCAGGTCCTGCTAAAGCTTTTAATTTACCTGTAATAATGTCTGCAACATTACTACACTGTCCACAAATTCGTGTTGCTCCATCCCTCTTCCCTCCTATGGGCTTGTAAGAAAGTGTCAAGTGTTGACTAGATCTATTCCCACTGAACTATCTCCCAGAGACACCTGACCCCAGTAAAGACCAATTCTTTTCATTTCATGGCATTTCAAAAATCCTATTTTAGAACTGCATTAAATAAAGTGCTGAAGAGGTTGCTAGGGAAAAGAAAGAAAGAAAAGAAGAAAAAAAAAGAAATATGTTCCCAATGTTCCCAACTATTTCCGTCTACTGCAAAGAGATATTTGACTCAGTGATACCATCAGCTCTTTCAACATGCATTTGTATCAAGGCCACAAATGTTAAAGTACGCTTGACTCCATTAAGAGCCAATAAGAGTAATTTCTTGTGAGACAAAAACTCTATAGCTGTCCTTATCCAACAAGTTTGTCAGAAGATAACCCATCCAGTCGCTTTTTTTTGTTTGTTTTCCCCAGAACCGAGTTAAAATAAGACAATTTTCTCCAAGGACAGAACCTCTTCTATTTTTTTTTTTTTTGCAAAAACAAAATAATGATGCTTTTATAGCATTTGTCTGGCAAATGCCACAAGGTTAATGGACAAAATGAAACCATCCATTTCTAAGCAAACAAAAAATTCTCAGTTTATAAGTCATAAGTCTCTTGTGTATGCCATTGTATCAGCATTCATTTGAAAACATATTCAGCAAATACAAACAAATTTCTTTAACAAACGTATTTACTTTCATGAGGTGCCTCTTGGGTCCCACCAACACTCAACCTTTCAGAATTTAGGTCTTAAGAGAACTTTGTGGCTCAAGTTCACTTCCCTCACCAAACTTCCCACTTCTGTGCTACCAATAAAGATGCTGCTTTTTCAGTAATGTATCAGTTTTTTCTGATCTAATACTTCACTGCAAAAGCAGTGTAAAGTGCTAGTGTCACCACCCCGTTTGCTAAACAATTTTGGAAATTGAGTAAGGAACAAGGATGTTTTTGTGTAAGATAAGATTCTCATGCGAGCAAAGCAACAACAACAAGAGAAGCAAAAAACTTAAAACTTGTTTCCAGGGTTATGCTGACTGTAAGATGAGAAAATAAGTGGGCAGAGGACAGAGGGTAACTTCCTTGAGAAGAACGGGTAATTACTTTCATTTCTCTTCTACATTTTCTCTGGAGATGCTATGTATTTTCAACAGGAGGAGAAGTCAAAAACAAAGGGACTCAAACAGATTTAGGACAACTCATGCATCTTCTGAGGTGAAGAAGATACTTAATCTGAAACAGTTTCTTCCATTCATCTCTGATTATCGCAGAGAAAGCAGTGAAAAACAGCTTCTGGAGCAGCTTGTAGCCCTTTAAGGAGCGAGCTGGGGGGAGCGCAGACCTCTGCCCCCACTCCCAGCGGATGCCTGAACAGTGCAAACGCTGACCTAACCTGATACCCTCCCGCCGCCATACAAGCACCTTTCTACATCAATGCCCTTTCAGTTATGTACTGATCAAACAATACAAGCCCTTATGTACAACAAAGCGCTCTCCTTGCGCCGTGTCAGCACAGGCTAATTTAACAAATTCATTAAGACGGGACTGACACCAAAGAGGCTCTCTCTGCTCCAGGTAGGATTGAGTTTCTGGCCATCTGCACTGCAGTGATAGGCTTGGTTAGTTATGAAATGGAAAGAAAGCATGCTAGCAACAGGAGGGGAAGGAATTTTTACAACATCTGCTACATTTAGCTCTCCACAGTTTACAGTTCTGACATATTGAGGTTAGCCATTCAAGACAGCATGCAGGAACCCAGACGGATGGGAAAGAGTGAAAGAGTGCATCTACAGAGTTTCGTTCCCAGAAGTCCCCAGACAGCTGTGGCCATGCCCTGTACAATGTCTCCTAGGTGTTCCATTAGCAGGCTTGCTCCCTGCACACACGTGTCCAGAGGAGCACTTTCTAAATGTGATTTTACTTTTAATCAGGCCGTAGTTTAAACATGTCAAGCTGACGCTGCAGCTTAATGATACCAATGACTTAAAAGCTGCCCCAAAGCACATGGAAGGAAAAAAAAAGAATTGGAAAAAAAATAAACACCTGCCATGTAAAATACACTAAAACATGATATTCAGAACTTGGAGCTGTTCCTAGTCTCTGTGTATTTTTGTGATCAAAACGATAGCTTCCAGTAACAAAAGGTATTTATTTGCTGTATTCAACTGAAAAGGAGTTAAAAGCCCCAACTGGAGTGAGGGGCTGCATGTCCACAGCCATGCATCCTGATTGGAAGAAGCCAGGGCAGGAAATGCTAGGAAGATGGCTGCAGATGACTTCATCCCTCCTTTTACATTAACAAAAAAACAACAAAAACTCTCTGTCAACTGCCTCTTTGTAAACTAGTCAAATTTTAAAGGTGTCGCTGAAAAAACATATTCCTTCCACCCAACGATATGGGACAGTCCAACGAGCAACAGTTGGCTATGAATGTGCTTTCATCCCAAGCTACTTTCAAATGCTAAGCATTTCGGACCAAATTTCTGACATCACCATCTAAGACCACGTGAACCAAACTCGCAGATGGAGGAAAATACTAGTAACTTTTTTTTTTTAAGAGATTCTGATGTACTTACATCAGTATTTACAGACTGTTATGTCCCAAAGGATCACCAGGTACATAAATTTGGTAGCCACATATAACATCTGGGTCCCACATGCAGCAACGATATAGGGTCAAGTTGGAAGGAGAAGTAAATAACGTACAAGGAATTTAAGGATAATTTCACTATTTTTCCATTTGTAACTAAATAAAACTTTATCAATATGGTCATGATGTATTAGTACGGCAATAACCTAGCTTCTCATGTGGCTTTGATTATGACAGCAAGCCAGAATTGAAATTTGGTGGTAGATGGATCAAAAGGATTTCCACATCTGCTGAGTAGGCCAACCACTTCATAGCTAACTATTCTTTTTCTCCACATTTGAATATGCCATGATATACAATTTCTGTACAGGAGATGCTGAAGGGAATCACCATTCGTACTTTTTCCCTTATGCCTTTAAAATAATTAAGCTCTATGAAAAGGTGACAAAACCAAATCATCATTCACAGGCAGACACATCAAAGATACATTCTCAATGGAGATACAGGGAAAACACATTTGGACTTCAAAGGAGGAGTGAACTCTGCACCGTGGCACTCAGTGAGACTGCCTGAGAACCAGAAGTCTTCACCAGGATACATCAGAAGTTTGTCAGGCCAACACAGCAAGTAGATCATGGGAAATTTAGTTTGCCTCCTCCAACTTTGATACTTTTAGACACAGAAACAAAAGCTTACTTAATGAAGCTTTGAAAAAACCTGAAATCTTTGTACAATCACTGTATCAATAATTAAAGACATATTAAAAAGTTATAAGATGCCTCTAAGAAATGGTTTTGGCTTAACTAGCCATGGTTATTCTATGCCTTAGTGTAAAGTAACCAACTCCACAACGCGTTCTGGCTTCAAAACAGATGTACAGCGCAATGTCACTTAATCCTCCTCCTACCTTTTCACAGGTAACACTACCACTAAGGGTATGAACTGTAATTATGCTAAAACTTGAACTTGAAATGCCATTGCAATCCTTCAAATCCACTGTATGCTGTGAACATTAGGCATATTTGGCATTGATTATCACGTCAACTCATCCTCAAATGTAACAATGCTTGCTTTTAATAATTGAGATGGCATTTAACATATGAAGAAATATAAGGATTTACACATTAACAGCAATTTAAAGAAAGACGTGGGTATTCAGTTATTATTCATGAAGAGGTGTCACTTACAATAGGTGACAATGGTTTAAGTACTGTCAAGTAGGGCTCCCCCTTTCTCCTTATGCGGCCACTAAGGAACAAAGGTTGCTCCATGGACACTCCCCTACTTACAAGGCTGAAGCTCATCTCTTTTTCAACGGTGATGAAAGCAGAGAATAACAGCAAGTGTTTTAAGGGCTGAGAGAAGAGGTTAGCTGCTCAGGAGTGATCTGTGAACTGTGCTATGAGACCCTATGACACAGAGCATCAGCAAACCCTGCTAAACCACAGGTCCTGCAAAAGACACTGAAGTTTCCTGCATGAAAGATGCAGCATATTGTGGAATTGCTGTGTTTGTATTATTTTTAAATGGAAATGATAATAACAAAAAAGAAAGTGCACAGTTGCTCTCATAGTATTTACTAGACGAATCCAAAGCTCTCCACCACCCAGAGAACAAAAAAGTCAGCATACTAAAGACAGACATGATGATTTTACAGGCCAAACTGTTCAACGAATCCATCCAAAAAGTGTATAGCCCTTTTTAATATTAATATTTCATTTTGCGGTGAAGCATAAAATCTGGATTAGAGAGCATGTACATCTACATTCAGAATTTGTTTACATTTTTTCTGTTGCTTCGAGATCATATATTTTTTAAGGAGATTCAGATCACATATTTTTATTTCCTTGTCATATACAATGGAAATAGGAAAAACTTCTCCAAAACATCACAGATGAATTAGCAAAGAGTTCTCTAATTACCCTGAAACTGAAATGGTAGTGATCAGAGTGGAAATCTAATGGAAGTCAACAAGCTGGACTCGATTCATCCCTAGGAAGCAAGTGATTGGAGTTAGCTGAATTTTCTGATGCTGAATTCAAGCCAGGGCTCAAGAGGCTATAAAAGGCCGTGGTGGAAAGCCTGATCTTCTACTATACTGAAATTTATACATACCATAGAACTCATTTTTCTAATTAAACAAGTCTCTCTCTTTAACCATGGTGAAACATAGTGCAGGCTCTCCTGTCTTGTTCACTGAAAACACGGGACATAGATGATTAAAAAGAAATACTACAGTGCATTACTTTGCCCCTGCAGTTCAACAGTACAGATAACTGAGCAACCAAGAAGAAGACATCTTAGAAGAATACATCTCTTCTAATAATCCCAGAAAAATTCTATTTCAGGGAAGAAATACAATGCATAGTAGATGAAAATCAGGGAAGATTTGCGCATTAACATGAAAAGTTACTATACCTCCCTGGATGAGACAATTGTGACTGATTGTCAGAAATCACTGACTGAACAATGCAACCCAGACTAGTTTCCTCCTCCATACGAAATTCTGGCTAAAGACAGAATATCTTAGGGACTCAGCAGAATTTATTTATCTCAATTGGCAAATTTGTTTTTGCGTAGTCTCTTGGTTAATCCTTTTCATCCATGTTATACAAGTCAGGGGCACCAACTACCCAAATGCCAGAAAGCCCACCAAGTAACTTGAAATCTAATAAATTATTATTAATTATTTTTAAAAATATTACTAATCCTGTTAAACCTGTATTCGTTGCTTCTCTTTTAAGCATGGAGCCTCCTAATCTTCCTCCTCTCATTTAGAAATTCTGGTTTTTAAATTGTCATTTGTGACAAATTAGCTTGTATTTGGTTTCCTGTACTCTATCATTGGTTTCCAATTTGCTCATCTTCCCAATTTTGTGCAAGTGAGAACTAACTTGCTTAATTTTCTTTGATTTTATCTTTGTTCTACTCCACCCAGCTTTCTGGTTCTCTGCAAAACAGGTTGTAAGGCTGTGACTGTTAAGAGTTTGCAACATTTTTGTCCATCATTTCTCTCATTTTCAGTTTTGCTAGATAAGCCATGTATAAAAACAGTGTTCTCCGCTGTTGAAATGGAGCCTTAAAACGCTTGTGACTAAGGAATCAAAACCAATGAAAGCAAAACAAAGCTCTGCTGTCACATAGCCTGTATGATGAAAAGATACAAACCTAATGACTTGATTACACTGCGCACACATTGGAGTACGCTTTCCTGCTGGAATATGCTCTGCCCTCTGAACCAACGTGTCTTGCTCTGTTAGCTGAGGTGGTGTCACAAACTTTTGACTTGGGGCAGTTGTTCCAGATGGTTTAATACTGTTTGATGTCCATCCACTGGCAGGAGCTGGGGAAAAAAACGCCAAAAGCATTTAGAAGACCATCTTTCAGTACCAAGTAAATTATTTTGAAATACGAGCAACAGGCAACATTCGTCCAACATATTTGTCCAGCTTGGCATATACCTGCCTACTTAAAGTAACAAATTAAAAAGCACTTATTTTTCCCTCCTCCCCCACCAAGTAAGACTGTCCTACCTACTTTACAAAACGTCTGTGAATCAACACAGAACATTTTTGGCTAACTTGTAAAAGCAGTGGACAAATTTCAACATATTAAAGAAGTTATGTGAAAGAATGTACAACCTGTGAAGGCATTATTGTGCCTTAGATACAAAAGCTGATGCCAAGAATATCAGTGTATGAACAGAGACAGAAGAATATGACATACCTACTCAAAACATTTTACAGTGAGTAGAACAGATCATTCGTCACTACTAAGATATTAAACAAGAATATGCAGTCAATACAACATGTACAGGAACTTAAAATACTGTACTGTATAAGGAAAACATATTTCTAAATCAAATTTAAACACTAGGCTAGATCACTAAACACTGCCAATCTGAAGGGCTGTGTTCACATCCCTCTAGAAAAGTTATGGCTCTGACATAAAATTCTGACATTTCCAGAAGTGTATACATCCACAGACTTCCATTTGTGTTCTGGTTTTAAGGTTGTAGACATAAGCTTTTATGGAGTATGAAAAATGCATTTACAAAAATGAAACGCACAGATCATACTTGTTGCCAAGGGTAATGAAGAAACAAACACTCCTCAGCTTTTCTTTCTCCTCTATTGATACATATACCTTGGTAACGTACAAGCCACAGCAGCACAAGTTTATGGGAGCAGTTACTCCTGTTAAATGGAGAATTCTTCTTCTATTTTGAGCAAGGTAAAAACAAAACAAAAAACAAAAAACACCCAACCTCACATTTCCGTAGCCTTTTGTTTGTAACCAGAGGCAAGCAAAACCATGATTCTTTACTCTGTGTCCTGGCTTTACTTTACGGCTTTACTTTTTAGCCATACTAAACCTTGTAAATCAAAAAGTGAAATTAAGATCTGAGTGAAAGCTCAGAAAGGAACAACCAAGCAAAAACACACAGTTGGGGTATCTGTATGTAGCTTTGCCAAGACTTTTTATGGAAAATTAGTTTGTGGCGCCGTTAATCTTTTTGCTAGTCTTCCTCCACCACCTTTCATATCATCTTCCAGGGAAAAGATGAAAAATTGTTTCCCATTATCTCCTTAATGTAATGCTGATCAACCTCCGCCCTACCAAAAAGGTGCAAATACCTTTCTGGTAAAACAATGCACTCCCTGCTCAAATGGACATGGCATACTAATTCAGAGAAGATAAACTTAAATGACAGTGAATACAAAGAAAACTGAACAGAAATTGCAATTGCTTACTATTTAGAGAAAACAGCCACACATTACACAGTTTAACCAAACCAATCCAACAAAAAAAAAAAAAGCTCTCCTAGTGCATATTGGTGCATTAAGGCAACACAGCTGAAAGAGAAATCCATCTTAATACCAGTACTTATATACTCTAATTATGCTTGGTATTAATCCACTGATATGGGCACAATACCTACTTTTGCTTATTTTTTCTCTGTATGAAGAAGCAATATAGTCAAATTTTCTCAAGTCAGGTAATTTCAAGACTGACATTTTTTTGGCTCCCTTTCAGTACCTGAAGTAGCAAAAAGCATACCAGATCACCAGTTGTTTTCATTTTTTTTTTTAATATTAAGCCTATTGTTTATATATAACATATAAGAAATTAGTGTGTCACATTTTGAAAAATAACATCTTGATTACAGAGACATTCAGCATTGCTGAGTAGAAAGTATTCAGAAATGTGCGCCTCAAAAGCACTTGATCTTGAACAAGTCGCTCTGCTACTGTAGTTCGTTTTAGATTATAAATGCCTGCTAAAGTGAAAACATAGGATGAGAGAAAAATGCAAAAGGTGGCAGAAAGGCTTTGAAGACACGAGCAAAAGTGGTTTTGATTAATAGCACTTTCCTTCTCTATCATCACAAATGGCCTTCTAATTTTCAGGTCCCGTTTCATGAGAAGACAAAAATACACACTAAAACCAAATCTGTTTGAAGACTGTTCTTTCCATTAATCAAATTGCAGCACAGCTTCTAGTATATTGTTAATTAGCCTTTATGTGTGGAATCCCAAAGCCCATTCAAATACATCAGCTAGTTCTTGTTTGTACTGTTTAGTTAAAAAAAAAAAAAAAGCCCTTCTGCTTACTTAAAGAAAAAGTACAAACACCACAATTACTCCGTTTTCTTTGGTCTCATTACACCTTTCATTAATGCTGTGTTTATGAATGATGCTTTTCTGAATGCTGCCCAACTTTAAAATCACTACTGGCCAGGAGCAGGGTTTCTCTACGTAAACTCTCAGAGTTCTTAGACAAATCAGACCATAATTTCTGAGTTACTCAAAGCACTAAAAGAGGAGAGGAGAAGATGAATGGTCATCAGTTTGAGAAATAACGTCGGTCTACTGATGACCTTATGACAAAACAAAAATTCTCCTTTAAGCTAAGCATACTATAAAACACACAAACTAGTACTGTGTCAAGCAAGAGGCCTAAGCAAAAACAAAGTGGGCATTTAGAATTGAGGACCAGAGAAAGCAGATGGACCCACTCCACTTCCACTAAAATGAGTGAACTTAAGTTCAATGCCCAGACCTTCAGCAGATGCAGGACTCCCCATGGGATCACAGCCATAATGCAAATGGAGAATTAGTGTTGAATAATCTATGGAATAACAAATATGCCCATTGCCTTCATATACCTCCGTATTTGCCAGAATATTTTTGGATATTGGACAATACCTAAGTTTTAAAAGGCTTTTTGACTGTCATTTGTAAATTTATGTCATTATTTGGTCTACTTTGGTGGGAACAATATCTAATTGATTACTGCATATGCCATCAGCAGCTGAGAACTAAGACAGTAAAGGTTGCTTTCTGCTCAAGAATCCTTGAAAAGCAAGGTCTTAAGACATTTTATTAAATGCCCTGTTCTTCCACCTCCTGAGGCCAGTGTAAAGCCAGGAAGCTCCCTCCCCATGTTCAGATCGTTCTCTCATGGGGTACTTTTCTCCTTGCTGATATTCACATTAAAATATTATTCCCCTCAATTCCTGCTCTGAAGTGGGCTCAAGTTTCTGTCAGTTTATATTTTTCATCCTGAAGAGGAGTCAGTCTGCTTCCATTGCCTCAGATCCATACCCTTTTCAAAGTATTTTTTTTAAGAAAATACACCAGTAAAGTATACTAATAGCTATTTCACAACATTTATTTTACTGGTTTCTCTGTAAACCTCCTACAGTTGCTCTACAAGATTTTTTTCACCATATATCAGTCTCCCTTTCTCACACTTGATTTGCCTCAGCCTTTTATCTTCCTGATTCCCATCTGAACAGCAGCCTGTGGACAGCTTTTCTTGCCCACTTGTATCTTTCCATAGGCCAGAAGCATGCCTTTAACACTCCAGTAATCTTGCAAAGGTTTGCTACTTCCACTGCAACCCAAGAAGCAATTTTTTGTTGGTGGTGATGTGGTGATGGGTGGGTTTTTGTTGTTGTTTTTTGTTTTTAAAAACACTAATATTTGCCTGCTTACAATCTATATGAATTGACAATATTTTTTTCAACAATGTTCCACCTTGTGTAGCTACAGAATTTCAAATATTAGGCATGTTTTCTCTTTCAGAGTGAACATTGATGTTTCCTGATCAGCCCCTCTAGTTTACAAGCTAGTCAATACTTGTATTAGGCAAGATTTCACAGATTACAGAGAGGAAGGGGACACTTCTAGAGTTCCTCTATTTTTCTTTTCTCCCTTTTTTTCCCTATTCCCTCAGAAACCTTCAGACTGAAGTTCTGTTTTACCATGGGAGCAGCCTTATCTCTTTCTTTCTTTCTTTCTTTCTCTTTCTTTCTTTCTTTCTTGTTAATTTAACAGATTCTCTAGCCTTGAAACACAACTACATGATTTAAACAAAAACATCGGGCCCTGAAAACTTGCATAATAAGAAGCTTTTACCATGGCACAGAAGTAATAGCAAGGAGGGTACGAATTCTTACACTCACTCTAAGCGTTTCAACCTCTCAACTCTGGCCATCAATTTGAGCCCTCCTGTGGTTTGTGCTTTATATTTTGCTTTTTACATTCTCCCTTTGGTGTCAAGCATGGGGATGGGTTGCTGTTAACAGACACTTTCTTTTGGAAGCAATTTGGACCGCAGATTTGTTGTAGGGGAAAGAGGTGGTGGGAAGGAGGCAGCTATGCTTCCAAATCCCTTTAAAAATGAACAGACAGGTTCGACAATGAAAAGATGAAAAGACCATAGGAGTGCACGTGAAAGGAGAAATTCATGATTTTGGATCTATCAGCAGCTCTGTTCTCATACAGCTGGTACCCAAGGTCTGGCAAAGTGCACGCACATTTCTAATTTCAAAAGATGACCTAGCAAGGAGGGGAAGGGAAACAACTCCAGCTGCCTCATGACACCTTGCCACAGATTTTCTTGCCACCACCTTTGTTGTGTGCAATGGGACAGAGCACAGCAACTTGTGTGGGTGCTCTGAATTATTATTATTATTATATATATGAACTATGAATAATAACAAATAAATACATTGTAATCAATAAATTATAATTTATAAGAATTATAAACACTGTTAAGAGCTATTCCACCCTGAGTGTTGGAGAGGTTCAGGTTCTCTGCAAGTCATGGTAAAGATCTCTGTAGCTAAATTTTGGATTTTTGTAGGCCTCCACCTTCACTCTCTTCTCAGTTAAACCTTTTAAAGTACTGTTGATTTCTACTTGTGCATTGTCATAGCTGGCTTTTCTAAAATAGAAAACACTCTGTACCTGACCATTAACTTTCTACTTTATTAGGTTTAAGTTTAGCAAACCCTCGGTGTTTGCTTTTACTGAACTCCTTGGTGTGGCTAGTTTAATATTTAACAAAGTTTTAGGCAAGGTAAAGAACTGGCTTTTTCTTTTTAAAAATCCCAATGTGACTTTGCCCTTGTTACACTAACAATAGGCTGTTCCATTGCTGAACACATGGATAAGTACAAACACTAGTGAAAGATTTTCAAGACAAAGGGAGAAAGGCGGATACGCAGCGGTGCCAAAGTCACTTTGACAGAGGTTCTCCGGTGCATGGCAACAATACAACAGCCTGAACTGTTTAACGCTCACTTAAACATAACATCAGGCTTCATGTAATATCTATAAATAACAATGCTACTTTAACTGGTGGGAGTGCCAGAACTTCATTTTAAAGTGTTCTAACTCCATGATTTATACACTGCTATCAAACTACTG
This sequence comes from Chauna torquata, assembly GCA_013399475.1. Classification (NCBI taxonomy): domain Eukaryota; kingdom Metazoa; phylum Chordata; class Aves; order Anseriformes; family Anhimidae; genus Chauna; species Chauna torquata. The sequence goes on from VXAL01006946.1 coordinate 55,487, forward strand.
TATTATAAATGGAAAATATAAAGGTTCATATGTCCAATTTTCTGACTTCTCTTAATATATCTGTACAGTAAGAAACCTTCCAGTTCCTTTCCTCCAACCCAAACAGATGGCCGGATGAAGCAACGTGTCTGAAAAGCTCGGCTGTCAGCTCGTTACATTAGCTGTATATAACACCCTATCCACTCCCAGGCCCGCGTGAAATCGCTCAAGTTAAATGCAGAAAACTACAGGACAAGCAAGACTTGGGGGGGGTGGGGGGGAAACATGCCATGTTCAGCAGTTCTCGTTTTGGTTGCTGCAGTCTTGGAAGCATAGTCAAAGTCAAACCCCACCGTTGATTAAAAGCAGAACAGGAAGGATTAAACCATTATCATTTCTTTAAATGCCGGCAAAGGCTGGTATGCACTCCGTGGAAAATCACAACAGGTGCAAGCGCGGCCCAATTTCAACAACCTCTGCAACCCAGGGGCCAGTTCCTGTGCTAGCGACCAGCCTTTTGACTGCAAAGACTCTGACTAAATTAGCTGTAAAGGATCTTTAATTAAAATGAGTATGGTGGTTTTGGCTTGCTCAGCCTGTCTCCTTGTGATTTGTTACATCACATACCATCACAAATTTGGCACAACTGGCATAGCTGTTACTGAAAATGTGCCTCGGGGAGAAAGAGAAAACGAAGACCTCCTCACTCCCTTGTACAACACAGTTTTATTTCTCTGGGATGACAGCTCAGAAACCCATTTGGTGGCTTTCTGCAGATAACATTTTGCTTCCCTCACTCTGAGCTCCTTTGACCTTGACAGCTTGACTATTCCCAAGAAGAGCACGACTGTCCAGTCTCAATGACATACGTATTACCTACCATTTTCAAGGAGCCAATGTTTAAGATTGCATAGTGATAAGAATGTATTTACCAGAGAAATATTGACTTTTCATTTGTTGTACAAATATTAGACATAATTCTTGGATGGTCTACACTTGCACGTCCTAACAGAGTACATCACTCTTCTGAGCTGGCATCAGCAGTGGTGCAGGCTGCAGATTAAGGGGAACTGATCTGGTGAATCAGTCCATGACAACAGACTAGTTACTTTTAAGAAATCACAGGCGACGAGCATCTAATCTTGAAAGTTGGTGAATGTTCTCGCTCAATGGGTGTGAAATAATCAGAGACAAATAGTCTCCTCACTTCTGTTTAAACTACTCGAGAAAAGAACATGCATCTGTCTGATTTATGTCTGCAATTAATTTAAGTGCACAAAATTTTGGTGCAATAGCACATGAATTTAGCAACATCAAATCACAGGAAAATTGTCAAAGGCCCAATTTGTTACAGAAAGGTGAGCTTCTGTTCAGCAGGTCCTATAGTGTGGTACACCACGCAATTCTGCCTCCAACAAGCATAAGGCACATGTTTGTTTAATTACTATGACCCATCCCCCACCCCTTCTTAAACATAAGCATCCAAGTTTTAAAAACATATTCGAGTTTTCATCATGTCTGCAGGAGTTACAGTTTCACACTGCCATCAAATTAAGGTTGACATTTATAAATTACTCTGGTTTCACAATGGGTTTTGCTTGGCTAAGTCCAAGTTCACATTACTTAACTTGTAAGAACAAATTCTTGTGGTTTGCTGTCATATGACAATATAATCATTTAGATTAGACAAAAAATTAATAAGAATAACAGTCTATACACCAGAATCAGGAAGGTTTTGTGTTTTAACCTGTCAATCATATCACTTTTATGGACAACACTTTCTGCTTCTATGAACAGCAACTGCATCGTGCGGGGGCAAACTTTAACAGTCTTTTTCAGTGAAAACTACTGGAACTGTCTATATTTTGGGACTGTTTCCAGCTTACCAACAATATAATGATTTGCCTCAACTTGAAGCATTATTTCAGTTTCTTGCCCAAATTCACACCATTGTCCTCAATGGGCATGTAGCTCCTTAAACCCCTAATAATTAGTCCTGCCTTTAATTTCCTGTTCTGTGATGGAAACAAAGTAGGATGAGATAGTCCTAAAGACAAAGTGCAGAACTTTATGAACAAGGTGATGTTGCATGCAAAGTGGATGGGCCATCAACTTAACTCACCCTGTCACGGTGGCCTGTAATGTCAACAGAAGCGTGTGTGGATGCATGTGCAGGGCGAATAACAAATGAAACACAGAAAAACAAAGGTGATGAAGTTTTACAGTCAATTCCTTTACGGATCTTGAGCAAGACCTTATTGGAAGTATAAGCATCTTGCCATAGCACAGTAAATGTCAGTGCCCCCTCCCTCTTTTCCCTAGCTCCATATTATTTGACTTTATGGCCAATCTCCTGAGGCTGATATGGTCTGGATTTTGACAAATTTCTCTCAGCAATCTTTTGCAGATTAAGTCACAAGGAAGGTGATGAAGACCCAAATTGCCAGTATATGCAGGACAGGATGCCAAATCACACCTAGGAGCAGGTTTGTATTTTCTTCTGCTTTTAAAGTTCTAATATTATCAAGGGAGTGGGAAATAGGAAAAAAAAAATGCAGCAAGACAGCACACTAAGGATAACTCCAGAGATGGTAAATGCAAGTCTACCAAACACATGAAAACAACTGCAAGGAAACAACAGAATTTTTTGAAGTTGCCTGGGGAGCAATTTTTCTATGCTTACAGTTAGCTTTCAAGTGTGTTCCCCCTGCTGAAGGGAGCATGTGCTTAACACATGTGCCGGCTCAGGATTTGGCAGTTGACAGTTGTGGCTATTGTAGAATATGCTGACATGCCTAACCAGCCCTACTGGAAAAGGATTATGTATCCCAGTGGTATGGGGCTGAAAGAGACCCTGGGAATAAGGAAGTTGTCACACATGGGTAACAGCACCTAACACTGCGAGCTTTGGACACTTCTATTGTAAACCATTCCCATCCCATCCTTGCGCTCAGCTGCCAATCCCGGAGGAGGAAGGTCAGTGCCTATGGCAAAAACCTCCTCTCCAAGCAGCACCCTGGCTTGCCTGGCCTCCAGCTATACTGACCATGGGCTGCAGTCCTGTTGGACTCCGCCAGCAAAGCAGGGCTTTGCCTTCAAGGGTCAGCACTGTGCCAGCAGCTCCACCAAACAGCATTTGGAGCATGCCAGGAAAGACGAGGTGATCTTGCATAAGAAACGTAGTCCTAAAGTTCTGACTGCTCCTGACCATCAAAGAACCTGCTGCACTTTCTGCAAGAACAGTTTGTCTCCTGGCCAAACTCCAGTTTGGGTAACTGCATTTATTGAATAATTGTGCTTTCTTAAATTGTCCCAGCAGTTTCAATTTGACACGGTGCTATTCACTTCCTTTCAAGATGCCGTGGAGTGTTACAGCCTGCTGACAAGCAGCTGTTACATTTCACCAAAGAAGTGACTGCACGGTAGTGGTGGGTAAAAGCAATGCCTCTGCATGCATCAAGTGCTTGCACATGGTACCATGACTGTAAAATGTTCTGGGGTTCCTTTGGGTTGAACGGTACTACATAAGTGTAGGGCAATAGTTAGCTGTGAAATTGTAAAATAACTAGCTTAGCTGTGATGTAGCTGGGATACTGGCGGGCATTTTTTTTTTTTTTTGTAGATTGAATATAATCTTGTCAAAAGCTTCTCCCCCTGGTGGGTCAACAGAACATCATAGCTCAATAGAACATCATAATTCAAGAAAAACAAAATGAAGGCTATTATAAATCCTAGTCAATACATATAACACAGCAGCAGCCACAATTTGACCTGTTTTGACAACTGAAAAAATTAACAATATGAACAAGAGAAGCCCACGGCAAACGTGTTCTTTTCAAACTGTTGTCCAGGTGTATTCTACCACTTCATCCTGCCCGAGATGTTCACCTCTTTGTGCACCCAATTCGCCAAAGATGAGGCTTTGTTAGAGAAGCCAGGCTTTTATACTGATTATCCAGCCTCTTACCCATGAGCATACAAGGAAGATTGAGGCAGCCATCCCTCATTTCCTTTACCAAACCGCTGAGGAATCCTGTATTATCAGGATTTTATTCCAGAAAGGGATATTATATCGTGTTACCTTCACTCTGGGTGACTAATATAGTAATTTGCTGGAAGGGAGGTAACAGAAACCCTTGAAAAATAATAATAGTAGAATAACCCTGCCTAAATGAACACCTTTTCCAGATGCTTTCAAAAAAAAAAAAAGAACTTAAATATTTAATACCATTCTCCAGAGAATTTTCTACAGGTAGCAACTGTTTAAGTTCTGACATGCAGAGCTGGATTTAACCTGAAAAAATTACACCATCAATTTCAGCAAGTTGGGAATTCACCAAAATCAATTCTACAAGATCTAGCCTGGCCATTACCCTTCTCAGTGGCCACTGCCACACACAGTGCTTCAGGTTGTTCACAGAAAGAAACGTGAAATTTTGCTCCTTAAGGAGGTCACAGGTTTTGAGAAGGAGAGCACGAACTAAATGAACTAAAAGATGTCTTCTGACCAAATGACTTATCTGTGTAGTTGGACATCTTAATAAATAAAATCATTGGTAATATTCATGCCATGCTATACGACAGCAGACTACAGTTTCCCCAGACACAAACAAAATCTTGTGACATGTCTGCTTTGCTATGGAAACAACTTGGTCTTAACAACATACTGATATACATATACACATTTGCGTAAGATTATGCCTTCCTTCTAATTATTTTGTAAGCTAGACTTCGATTATGATATCAATCAGGCTCAAAGGAAGAGGTTTTTGTTTGTTTAAAATTTTCTCAGGCCCACAACCGACGAGGCTAAATTTTGTTTGGCCTGTGAAGCACTGGCAATTTCACTTTAAAGGAACCTTTATGCTCACAGACTTCAAACAAAACAGCAGAATTAGTTACTGAAATTCAAATATGCCCTGAAACTATTATAGTCATTCTTCAACATCCGACTAATTTTATCAAAACACTCAGCTACTTAAAAAGTTTTACCTGTCAGACTGCTGGTTTCAGCCTTATTAAGTAAGCTTAGGTACAGCAAAATCTTGTTGTTGTTTTTTTTTTGTGAAATATATGCCTGAGAAAGACGATGATCAGTCTGTGCTGTAATGCTGCTGTAACCATGCGTAGGTCTCTTCTGCCTGCTAGTTTTGCATTACCGACTTCTTGAATGGCTTGGCTAACGTGTGCCACATAAAGCCACAGGTGAGCCTATGGCAGGTTTAAAGGGCCAGCTTGCAGTGAAACTTGTATAACCTCTGGACAAGCCTCAGACACCTTGGCGCCACCACAATTTCAATCAAATCGTGGAAATGCTTCTTCTTACCTAAGAAGTTGGGTAATGGGTGGCTAGGTATGTCACTTCTTCATTCATGGGCAGACTCTGCTGTAACTTGAAGGTGCTTCCAGACTGATGAAGTCAGATAACTTAGAAGATGGGCAAAACCCAAGGGCATTTTGGCATCTCCAAAGTGTCTATTTTTCCTCACCATTTCAGAAAGGAGCTCCACGAATGGGGAATGAGCACAGACTGGCTGCCCATTTTAGGAAACATTGGTTTCCAATTTCTATCCCTACTACAGTTTTTATTTCTGGATCCCCCAATATTTCTGAAAGAAGTAATGACTTTGCTTCGTTGGAAGTGAACTTGAGGCAAGCTATTCACAGGTTTCCTAGCACACAAGATCTCAGGACCATACAGCAAGAAAGTACAGACCTGACATCCTCTGGACCAACTTCTCTATCCTTGCATGACACCTTGAACAGGGATGCAAGGAACATTACATATTTCTCTACCTTTGTTTGTCTAAGAATGTGCTAAATACCCAACATCATGCTTTGTCAGCCTCCCTCTTGTGCCTGGAGGAGCAACACTGCTCACAGTCAGCTCGCATCTGGGGCTCAAGTGCCCTAGCTGCAGCTTTTGATGTGGCGTGCTCATATTTTCATTTTGGACTGCCAGATCTTAACATCAACACTTTGGAGGCTGTGCTGTAGAAAAGGTGAACACTTAAAAATAGAATTCCTTTCTCATTTGGTATGTATGTGTTAAAAACCTGCAAATGCCTGAAAATGATGAAAAAAGCAAGGGCCAGACCCAGCTCCTAGTAACTAACAGTGGCATTGTGGACTTTGCAATTCTGTCAGTTTATACATTATAAAATTATTTTAAATATGCTGAAATAGCCCACTTAAACTTTTCACAGTTTTTTTTTAAGCTATTCTAATCAGTCGCTGGCTTTCCACCTCACTCATCTACTTTGTACCTCTAAGGTGAAAGAAGAGATTTTCAAATTATCCAGAGCAGGAGCATAGACTTCCACAGAAGCATGGAATCAAGTGTAATTGAATTCATCTTTATAAATCTTTCTCCGTCATGTGGCAGTCATCACCCTCCAACAAAACTATTAGACTTGCATTAATGGTAAGGCAGAGTAGTAGGATTTAGCTATGAAACACCTACCAACATATTGCAGATGGGTGCGGTACTACTGAAACCCCAAGTTGACAGGTGTTTTTTGTGCAAGTGAAAAATTAATAGCTTGGTGGGACAGAAAAAGGAGCTACACCAAGCATGTAGCACAATCAGTCACTTCTTAAAATGAAGGATTATCATATTCCCACAATGTTCACCTTAAGTACACATGACCAGAATATAACTTTAAAAACAGTTTTTTTTTCCAATGACAGCTAACTCAAAGTAGGAAAACAAAAACTGATGTAAGTCTTTACCTTGTCCTGAAGAATATACTCAATGTTTGAAAAGTATAGAAATGACAGTGTATTGCCATCTTGAGGCTCGTTACCAGTACTGCAGGTCCAAAACAAAACACATACGTTTGTTACCAGGCACAACAGTAATTTAGCCATATGTGCCAAAGACCCCATTAAAAACATACAACAGTAACACCATATGTTTTATCTTTAGTTTTACGCCAGGGCCTCTGTAGCTCCTTTTCTGGACTGGAATAACTTTAAAGAGGGAAAACCCTTAAGAGCAGAATTAAAAAAATGCATTTTCAGCATCTTTTGAGAATCGAGAATATTCACCTTATTATTACCAGAAACTCTGCAGTTAAAATTTAATTAGTGATACAGATTTCCTGGATCCTTTGAAATCAATACTCTAGTTTAGTTCAGCATCAAAGACAGATTCAATTTAAGAGACAAGTTACATTAAGAGATTATCTAAAATTACTGCATGAAATATTATGAATATGTAGATACACAATTACATATATTGCATTTCTTAATACACATTACAGTCATAAGATAGGCGCTTTCATAAAGAAAACAGCATGCTTTCCAGACATAAGACATCTTAGTGCTGCTATAAAGGGATAAGAATCACTACAACTAGATTCAAAGGTAGCAGCTATGTGAATTGTCCTTGTAAGAACTGACCTGTAAACAAACATTCATGTCACTGAACTGTGCAACACTGGCATCCTTCACGAATAAAGCCAACAAATGTCAAATATATAGCTACTGTCCTGCTTTAGTCTTTTTTTTTTTTTTCCAAAACTTTACTTCAGAAGAGATCGCTTGGAAAACACGTCTCTGTTAATATGCTTCCTGAAATCCCAGAGAACATGCTCTGTTGAATTTACAGTCACACGGGAAATGCCAAGTTGAAACTGTATTTGTATATATTTGATTGTTATACATGCTTTCAATAGAAGGACAGAGACGTTGGATTTTGCCCGTTTGTGAAACCAATTACATCTATGAGGCTACTTACAAAAGGCTACTGGTCTACCAAAACTCTTATGCTGTTTTTCTTCTCCTTCTTTCTAAACAAACTAGCTCATACTCAAAACACACAAATAGTCATTTGAAGGCTGCTGTTGTTACACCTATGGTCAAGCATATTTTACAGAGCTCTCCGAAGATCTTTGAATAAACAAGAAAAAGCCTCACTGCAAGTTACCTGCTTGGTTTGCAGGCTGCCAGCCCGAGTACTTGGCAGCACTTGGGGGCCCCGCTGGCTTGAGGGCTGCAGCAGACGTCGTGTTTGTGGGAGAAGGTCTAGTGTCCGGGCTTTCCTGGCTGGTGGGCATGCTCCTCACCGAAGTGGCCATATAAGCAGTGGGTTGGGTAGCCTCCATGGAATCACTGTTCAGAAATGAGGGAGATAAAAATAAAATACATTTCTTTCTAGAATGTGAGCTCACTGTGAAAGCATTTGTGACACGGAGAGGTGGAGTGAGTTCCATCCGCTCTGGTGCAACAGAGCAGCATTCACTACTGTCACCACCGATGTGATGATCAACCCACAGAATCACACAATCACAGAATGGGCAGGGTTGGAAGGGACCTCTGAAGATCATCTAGTCCAACCCCCCTGCCGAGCAGGATCACCTAGAGCACATTGTGCAGGATGGCATCCAGGCGGGCTTTGAATATCTCCAGACAAGGAGACTCCACAACCTCTCTGGGCAACCTGTTCCAGTGCTCTGTCACTCTCACAGTAAAGAAGTGTCCTTTTTTTTTTTTGACCTGTGCAAAGCACGGAAGGAAAAAGTCAGACTGGGCACAAGTCCTTGAAAGTCTATGCAGAAAGCCTGCCAAAAGTTATGGCCTGCTGAAAAATCCTCTCTTGTTTATTGACCTCAAAAAATGAATATTCGGAAGATGAAAGAGTAGTGATTCCAGTTATATTTTTAAGCTGTTTTTCTAAGAAATGGGCACTTGAGTAATTCCTGCCAAAACTCAATACAGACAACTAAATCCCTTCACAATTTAAAATTTTAAAAAGTTAAGTGCTGGCATGGTACAGGTTAGAGCATAACTCTTACTTCAAATTTGAGTACAATAGCATATTTTTTTCAAAACTTTTTTTTTCTTGGAGATTAGGCAAATACTCATGTAGTCAGAGTACTGGTAGATCACCATAAAAATCACCGATCTAAAAGTGACTTAAATGCAGTCTTCTTCTATGCGCCATGTATTTTAAAAGAGCTATAGCTTCTTTATTCATTAAACAACGTACACAATATTTTATATTGCCTCTTTGGAGCAGTTTACAGCTGCTTTTGTATTTTAAGCGTTAGCACAACTCCATCAGCTATTTAAAAACACACATGATGAAAATGGCACTTGATCAAGGCTCATGTAGAGAGTAAGTAGCCACTAATTACATAGTAATTTTTCACTCTTCATTTCCAAAGACTGTTCAAGAATCAGAAAGTTATAACAACAATTTTTCTGCAGTGTAACAGTATCTGTATTATGGGTATTTGCCTTTGGGAAGCTGAAAACAAATATTTTCATTAAAAATCTTCAGAGTAGAGAAGTAATTGCTACTAAAGGTCATTTGCAAACCAACAGCGTTGCAAAAACAGTAAATAAACTCAACAACATTGCAAAATACAATCAAAACAATTCCAAATACATATTTTGTACAATCTGGAAACCCATCAGTTAATGCATTAAAAGCCTTGTATTCTTTCCTCTGTTAAAGAAAAACAAAATTTCAGCACGTGCATTGTATGTATTTCACCAGAATAATTTCCAGAATTATAGATTGTGGTAAGTTCGTAAAGCAAAAATCCTTGGCCTATTTTTGCTTTACAGTTATTCAATGTTAGCAGAAATGCCTTGACCATACAACATGCAAGCACTTGGTCACACAATAAGGCCAAAACTCAAGTTCACAACCTTGACTTCGGTCTCTAGAATTGCAGGGTTAACAATTGACGTATTCAGAATTTTGGGGGGGGATAAGGCATAGACTCACAGTTTACAGAGTATATCTGAATGCTCAGTTTAGTAACAGCTACCGCTGTTAAAGACTTTTGCTAACAGAGGTAGCTGTCACTAACTGATACTGTGATTGATTTGCTATATGCAGTGTTCACAAGTGCAGCGAAGCACAAAGTGAGACCGTGCATTCTGTTATATTTGAATGTTAAAAGATATTCAGAGACATTTGTACAGTGTAAATGGAGGCATTTAAGGCACACATTAGACTTCTTAAAAGCTTAGGATACAAGTCTTTTTAACAACAGATTTTGAGGCACCAGAGAGATATCACATAAAAATGCCTTTGCAGACTGAAAGAAAAAGGATAGGAAGACATCATCTGACATTAAGTAGCAGCTCAGTGGTGGATGACAACAAAGTAGTTTAGGACTGGCTTCCAGTATGAAAAAAGCCTGCAACTTCAGTGTCACAAAAATGTCCTTCTAAATTGTCGAATACATTCGACACACAACCCATCAAACCTGCTCCAAGCTGGAACCCCATTACAACTTGAAGATTTCCTCAAAACACTGTCGGTCCTTTTCCATTAAAGCATAATAAAGAAAGCTAGAAAGCTTCCTCCTCCATCCAAAAGACTCATCACCACTTGGCAAATCACTTTTCAAGTCTAGTCCCTATTTTACTGCCTCTGTCTGAAACCACGAATAAGAAAATCCTGCTCAACCACCGGCTGCCTTTACACAGACAAGGCTACTTAATGAGCAAAAACGGATGCCAGACAAGCAAAACTCTCTCCTAAGGTCAGTAACCTCCATCCACTGGTTTTCATACCAATTTATAGCTGTTGTGATCCTGGCTCAGAAATATAAATATCGACTTTCCAAGCATAGTTACCAAAGGCTGGAACTCCACCTTAAAGCAACGCTCTTCCTGAAGGGTAGCACATAGAAAACAGCTGAGGTGTGCAGCTGGTAAACTGCAGCCTTCAAGGCTCCTCAACTACAACCGTTTTGGAGGAAAGAAAGAGGGAGGTCAGGATGGAAATTCTGCCTCATCTCTACATTTGCAGAATTGCAGTATTATAGGTATTAGGTGAGGAAGCAGACACTGACTCGTGCCCACAAGGCTAGTTGTAATGCCGACTTGCACCTTCACCATCACCACTTCCATGGTTGAATTCTGAGGCTTGTGAATGATGTGGCATGCGAGTTCCTGAACCAACACATTACTGGAGACGTTTAGATTTTCATTTAGAAAACAAGAAGACTGGAAAGGGTAATCCTAAAGACTCCAAACTAAAAGACAGGCATAAACCCAGGTACTAAACCACCTGTGATTTTTGACCACCTGAGATGGATTACATGCCAGGAGCCTATCCTAGAGATCAGCTTTCACTTTGACAGACAGCATCATGCTGGCCTCACACCAAAACTTCTGACAGGTCTTGGACACCCTTTGCACTCAGTGCCTATTTTTTTCAAGTGAGAGTTGAATAAACCCAAGCCTGCACTACAGCCAGTTAATTTGACAGGCAAGATGCTACTGCAGCTTGGCACTTCTCTCCAGTGTAATATTGCCCACTGATGGCAGACCGCAGAGAATAGTGCGCATGCCGGTTTCCCTGAATTACAGCTTCTAATCACACAGTTGCCTGGGAGCACGTGTGCACCGTTCTCCTTAGAGAGAAAGACATATCCATCTTTGTCTCACTTGCAAAGAACTCTGGATATGTTCCACCTTTTATATGCCAAACTTATTCAAATTCATGCTTCAAAAATTAATTCCTAAACATTTTACTTCATCTGCTTCTATGCTGGGAAACACTCAAACTTCAACTATTTTTACCCATCTTTATTAATAGTTATGTATCTTTCAGAAACACACCTTCTAAGGACAGACTGTACAATACCCATGATTAGCCCTGCTAGTGTTTTGTAGCTCACTAGAATATTGTACAATGATGACCCAGACCGTTGTTTTTACTGTTCTCATACCAGGCAGAAAAAAAAACTGTTTCCTGAGGTCAATCAAAAGAATGATGCTCTTGTATTACATTTTTCTAAGTTAAGCTGAGCTTCACGTTGTAAACAGGAACAGGCTTTCCTTATTTATTGCAAAGACCTTTTTTTTTCTTTTTTTTTTTTTTTTGACAATGTTTCTAGGGTTACATAAGATTTTTTAGTATGTGTGAACCTAAAAAGATTTGAGAATAACCTCAATTCACTACTGAGAAAATACATGGTTTAAAGAGACAAAAATATATACAGAAATTCAAGAAAACAGATTAAGGAAGAGAGCTACAGTCTATTTTTTAGTGCTGTCATTAGAAGACTGAAGAAGGAATGATAAACCTTACTTATTTACCAAGTTCCACATGAGTAGCTTTCTCAGCCTGTCCAAGTGACACTCAAAAGTCAGGTTCAGGTTAAGTACATTTTGATGTCAAAACACTTGTACTGTTGTTAATGCCAAGCTTACCTTCTAGCTCTAGTTTTAACCTTTTAACTCTGTTTTGTAACTCTTAAATGATTCCTCCTCCACCTGATGAATACTTAGAGCAAAATAAAATAAAATAAAATAAAATAAAATTCCATGGTGAAAGTTAATGTACATTATCACTGCAAATGGTGTTATAAATTAGGGTAGAAGAACACTTGGTCCCTATTCAAAATATGAATGATACATGTTCCTAGAAGTAACCAAGAAAGCCGTATTCATTTTATGAAAGATGATATTGCTTGGTAGATCTGAATGCTCTGCTGTCAAGCTTTGGGCAAGGGATTTGAACACTGCAAGAAGGAACGGTGGAATGCGAGCCCAAGTGATTCCAAGTCATGTGACATGAAAATCCACAATGTGCTTAATTAATAAGTTATGGAAATATTAAACAAAATAACTCTGAAAGTGGCTTGCAAGGGAAACAGTTAGCAAAAACAACCAAAGAAAACAGGCAAATAACATTTATGGAAAAGAAAGAACTTTCTGGGGCTCAGTCTGAGAGCTGGGGACACACACCAGACTCCAGTGCCAGCGCAAACTTTATCCAGAGCTCACAACAGGCTACTCAGACTTAGCCCTTCCTAACCAACAGGAACATTATGGAAACAGGAAAGATCAACCAAAAAGCAAGTCATTCCTCTGCTCTTTCTCCTCATCTTCCTCCCCAAATACCAAATACTGCATTACATGCTATTTTTTGGTGGGAGGATTAGGAGTTAAAGACATTTGCCAGATGTCAGTCTCATCGCTGAACATGGTACTGAGGGCTTCTTGGATGCTACAGAGGGGCAATGGGTGAGGAGCCTGTGTGGAAGGAAGCACGCCCAGGTCACACGTGAAATGAGCACCAGTTTCTCAGAGACCACTCCTGGATTTCTGCATCCATGCCACACCTGCTTCCTTCCCAAAGTCAGGTGCACCAACATGAGGCTTAGCACACTCCAGAAGCTTTTTAAGAAATCACCACCCGAAAACCCTCCACAACATGTTCAGAGGCTTTGACACCCTCCCCTCTCTCCCCCCCAAAAGCCAGAGAGAAGAAAATCACATGGTTTGGGGTTATAGATGCCTAAACTTCCATCCATCCTTCCATGGAAACTCCTGTACAGAGCTTTCTAGCATACTTGCTTTAAAGAAGATAACTATGTCTCATGCTGTTACCATCCAAAGGAGGAGCTATGGTCCTAACAGAAAATGAAATACAGCTTGTTGTCATATAACCTCTAACACCGCTGAAATGGAAAGGAGGCACAAATCTCAGACTTTCCTGAGCAGGCTCTAGAGGCTTGGCAGGACTTCTTCTAATGCAAGTCCAAGATAACAGGGTATCATCCATATGTAAACATCATCACCCTAACCCCAGCATGTACTAGCAGCTCAGTCATGTACATAAGTATTTTCCTAATAGTTGTCTGGATTACAAATGATATTTTAACTCCCCCTTGTTGTCCAGAATGACCCCATGAATTGGGAACAAGTCCACTGGGGTCTGAGGAAGCTTGCTGACAGGAAAGGTCATATAATACCTAAGAGTCTGTAAATGATTTCTTCATATGGCCAGGAATTCTGTGAGGTTGGTTTCCCTTAAGAATACTAAATCTTTTAAGACAAAAACAAGAAAAAAGAAAAAAAGAAAAAAAAAAGAGATGTGAGCAAATCATTCTTCTTGGTTTCTGGCACAACCAAGTGGAATGTGATAGGCTTGATTCTGCTTTATGGCTTCTAAAACCAAAATAGTTTAACAAACAAGTAAGACTTTCCTCATATTAAACATTACTGCCTGTTGGTTATCTATTCATCCCAAGCAGGCATTGAGCTCACTGCAGAAACTTGAATAAACAACTTCTAAAATATATACACAAACAAAGCAGGAGATCAGAAAAAGCCAGGCATGAGAATGATGATAAAACCCCACGAATAGGGGAATACATACGCCTTTTTGCAAGGGCTATCTGAAGCAGCAATACGGAAACAAAAGACAAGAAATATTAAGTTCTGACCTTGTTCCTACCCCTACTGCAAACCCGAGGTCTCATTTAACTTTTACAAATGGTGTTTACATTTTGTCTGTGTTCCAATAACTTGCAAGAAAGTGCAAAATAAAATAAGAGAGAGTAGAGAAAGTCATGTGGGTGGAAGTATTTCCATATTGAGCTACAGTAAGGACATATGTAACCCTTATGTAAGCAGTGGCATGCACAGAAACAATTCAAAACTTCTTTCAGAATAAATACTCTCAGAGTCAACAACAGTGTTTATCTCACAAGGCCAGACTATCCTCTTTTCAAGTAACTGTACATCGCATCAGGTCAGATACATAAAGCAAAAGTCAGGTCTATGCCCATTTTTGCTAACATCTCCCAAAACTTCACAGTGTTTTTGCCACATAGTTTAATTTTAGGGAAGACCTCCAGTTCTTGGAAATGGAAGATATTAAATACATCGTTTCCTTTGCTTCATATATGCAGTTTGTGAGGAAAAAAAAAAAAAAACTATAAAACCTAAGGCTCCATTGCCAACAGGATGAATGCTTAAATTAGTGAAAGATTGCATGGCTATATTATATAAAAACAAAACAGAAAACCAAACCAAAACAAAAGACGTTTCTGAGGGATCTGTTGAGGAAGAAAACGTGTGGATGTTCAACACTACTTCAAGCCAGTTAATAACCGATACTGCATTAGTCAGAAAAAGGCCAAGTTTTCTGGCAGTTACCCACTCTAGTGAAGTTTAAGACAGCAAGCTTTTTGGAATAGAGACAGTGAAGTGAAAGGGATGAAACAGAAATACTTCCAGAGCAACTCTACTGAAGAACAAGATCTAAGTCCTGCTTTTGCTGTAGTTACAACCATCTTGAGCTTCTCCCTGAAGATAATGCAAACAAACCTAAGCTACCTCAGTAAAATACATTCATTACCCTTTCATGAAATGTATTTAACATAGAGCTGGAAAACAGGAAACTTGAAGTTGTTTAAGCTTACTTACTTGGCTGTCTTGGTTGTGTCAGTTTATTTTTGAACAACTTAGTGTACTATACAAAGTTGTACCCTCATCTCTTTATGGACATAAGATTTCAGATCTACCTCCTACCAGCTATTGCACTGTGGGATGAAGTGAGCTGCTGTTTAAAATAATTTTTCAGCATTGTATTTGTGCACATACTACAATGTCATTAGATTGACAGTAATGCAAAGGCTTTCTAATACCTAGTTTCTCACTCTCATCGACACATTTCTCTATATTATATCTTTCTTCTTCTGACATAAATGATTTGTTTTGCTTGCTCTATGTTGAACTTACAGGAGAACATGTACTTACTGACAGTAAACTGTAAGCATAATTTGTCTGTCATCTTACTTTTGTTAGGTGTTTCTCAATCTATACAGTGAGACTGTGCTTGTTGTCTCACTGGGATGAGGCAGCACAAAGCCTCACTTCTATGGCTCCATCTGCTGGCAATCTCTTCTTCCTTAATGGCTCTAGCAGTTCAAGATGATAACAAGGAAAATAAATCATTACCCTAATGTGTTGTATGATATCTTCAGATCAACACCAGTTATTTTTGGAAAATTCTTTATAAATACAGTTTATGCATAGCTTTCTCAGACGAACAGTTCTGCTGCACTCCCAGGACACCTCCTGGCTCCACAACACATCTCTTCAGCTCTGCTGCTTAGAAGAGGAAAACAGAGAAAAACCTCCAAATTGCACTTTAACTACAGCAGGATGATAGTAAGTTCTCCATTGCTTGCTGCCTTTCCCTAAGGGCAGTCCCACATGCTCATTCAGAACCAACAACCAAATGGAGCCACTTTGGGAATTTCAACCTTCTAGCAAGAAGTAAGCGTTGGCCTCTCCAAAAAGTACGCCTTCAAAATCAAGAGTTTCTCCCTGTTGCACAAGCAAGAGATGGATTAACATAAAGCCAGTTTCAGAGTCAGCCAGGCAAATGCTTACATTCTTGTAACAATCTGACTTCATTTGCAGCTTATGCCACAAAAACACTGCACATTGGTGAGTAAAGGAAAAAAGAACTCAGACTCAGAGAATTTATTTTCACTGCCATTATTTCCTTTACTAAAGTATCAGCAAACGAAGAGCACAGATAAAGACCAAAGTCTTGCTGGCTTCACCTGTGGTACACAGATATCAGAATTGCTATAGAGGATTTCTCTTTGGATGCACACAAAAAAGAAAATTTTGATACTACTTAAGGTTATCTGAGTTTGTCTAATATCAGCATTTTCCTCCATAAAGTCAGAGTTGCTTTAGCCTTTTTTCATGAATCAAGTCACCCTGGAAGCCATGAAACAGGAGGCAAAGAACTAATATGCAATACATTTTTTCACTTCAAGTGGATCTCAGCTTTACCTTTAATTGGGCCTTATCTCCTGAAGGGTATTACTCTTGTGAATATGCAAGTAAGTACAAGAAAATCCAGAGATTATTTCTTCCTTAGCACAACTTACTATGTGCTGTCCTTTAAAATACCCCCAAAGATTTTCTCCTATGAGGCTGAAGTCAGTTACATAAAAGCAGCTTTCCACAGGAGCTAGTGTTAACACAGCTTCAGTCAGGAAACAAGAACAAAAAGTCCTGTGCACTGAACAGAATCAGCGCTGGAACAAACAGCCTAGACAGCAAATAATTTTTTAAAACACTTATCTGCTGCACAGCATGCCAGTTATTTTGATTTCATACATTAAAAATGGGTTTTGAAAAATAGCAGTTCTTTGTTCCAGGAGCACCCTTGCAGCCTAACACACAGCTTTCTTGCTCAGTTATAATTGATCTGGATACAGTTTTCAAGCCAGAATATCTTGCTTCTTCTCCAGTCAGCTATTTACAGTGACAGTGCCTCCCTTGAGCTTCACAGTGCAACACAAACAGCACCGTGCCTCTCAGAAGTGCATCAGATGCCCGTGAGGACACCTTTGCTTAGTACGGTGGACTCGCAAAAACAACATCAGCAGGACCAGGGTGCAGATTAGTTCTGCAAAGAGGTGAAACCAACAGGATTTGGGACTGGGGACATTTTGCCAATGACCACAACAAGCAGACTGCTAAAAACGTGCACATGATAGAAACGAGCTACGAAGGAGAAGCCAGTTTCTTGCAAGTCCTCAGTGCCAACCACATGCAGCGCTCGGATGATACCTCTTGCTCTTTTGCAGCTCCAGAGCACTTGTTGACTTCCTGGAGGGCCCAATGGCTTGCAGAGGAGGTTTAGTGACAGGGGTGATGAGCAGGGCATCCAAGAGTGAACGGTAGACACTAGGTTCGGAGAGTCTGACAAGCATTCAAAAACACCACGTAAACAAACTAGTTGATCAAACAGAGTTCAAGTTGGCTGGGACTAACCGAAAACCCAAATAACTGAAAAGTTCTGTAAGTTCTATAGCAGTATGGATAAACTGCACCTGGAATGACTGACTTAGAAATGCCATCTAAATAAGTGGTCTCCAAAGTGGCGTGCACATACCCTGATGTGCTAGAAAATCCACTGCAGTGTGAGAAGCATATACTTTTTACCATTAATAAAATAATAATAATAAAAAAGACGTTTATTTAATCTTTGTAGCACCTTTTTAAATTTCTGCTTTTGTGTATGTTTTATAATGTACATAAACTATACACATGTCCCACTGTACTAATATATTATAAATTAATAAATACACATATATTGGAAGTGCATGTTAAAATTCTTATTTTTATTTTTAATGATAGGGGTCCATGACCAACAAAGTTGAGACTACTAGTCTAAATAATCCCTTATAAAGAGCAACGTAACAAAGATTGAGATGCAACTGTCTCTTATTCTTCGTCACTCGTATCACACAATTATTATTTTCAGTTAATTTACTGACTGAACCATAACATGGATATCCTGAGGACCAGAAAAGCAGAAATGCTCACCAAGGTTCAAAGCAGCAGTTTGGAGCTACTCTAAAAGGACACAGGTGCCTTGGACATATTCTAGCAACTTGCCCACCATGCTTGTGAAAGAGCTGATTTTGCAACCCTGCCAGGAACCAATTATTCTTCTGTGAGCTCGAACTTTCTTAAACCAAGCTATAAAAGGTTCCATTTAAAGTTGATGTCTACCTGGCCTGGACAGTAATGGCAGCAGATATGGCAGCAGCAGCCATGCTCTTAATTTTTGATCTCTGCTTGAAAGGGGAAAAAACGGGAACAGGAGCAGGTCCAAACTTGGGCAGACTTCCCAAAGGATTTCCCAGCAGTACTGTTCTGGCACACAAGCTTTGAACCAACAGAGAAAACAGAGAGAGCAGAAAAGATTGACAGAGAAACAGTACGATATCAGACTGCATTAACCATTGGAAAGTGATGCTATTGTAGGTTCCCAGTTCACAGAGATGTCAAGGCAATGCATTAGCCACTTGACCACTAACACAGAAAACAGCAATTCTGATTTTACCTACAAATAAAACCTTCTGTTCATGAAGTCAGCAATGAGTATCTATTAGTCTTCAAAATCCCCATATTGTTGTTCCCACTGAACTCTCTGCCCATGACTGTTTGATTACCCATGTGGATCTATCTCAATCTCCATGGTACTGACAGAAAGAGTCCTGAAAGGCATTTAACTACCCCTGCTTTTTCAGAATAAATAATAAAGACTGAAAACTTTGGAATATTTGCTGATACAACTTCGGCAGGTTATTTTTAGCCACCTTTTCCAAATCTGGCATGCTCCTCACGCCCCTTTGCATTTCCCCCAGTTATTACCTGGCTTGGAAGGAATGTGAAGAGGCAAAAGCTGAAAAAACATGCTGGCTCCAAAATCATCTCTACAGTGGCGAATCCATAACTCAGACTCTATTTTAAAACTTCAAGATTATCCATGGGATTGCTGTGTATTTTTAAATCACTTCAGAAATGAACAAAAGACTCCATACACTTCCATATATACAACTATGCACTACACTGCTTCTTGGATTTGCATGCAAAAATCCTGCCTGAAAACCCTGCTTACACCTAAGCAGTCTGCCGTTGCTAAAGATTTACCTTGTATGACTTATGGATGATTTAGACTGACAGCTTGAGACTTTACTGAAAGAACTTGTTTCAAAAGTAGGCACAGATGCATCATGCCTGCCCAAAAGCAGCAAGAGAAAAAAAAGTCATTAATCAAACACTATTACACCTCTGGCAATGCTAGCTAAAGCTCACAAGGAATTTAAGTATTTTTAAAAGCCCTGTTTAGCCATAAAAAAGAACAGGTATGGTTTAATATCCCTGATTACTAACTACTAGCTTGCCAATCTGCATATTAGAGAGGCTGAACAAATTGGTTGTTAAAACTAAATGAACCCAGATACACGAATTCTCCTTCTTGTACCCACTGCCCACTCCAATAAGGCTTTGTTTTTTTATTCTTCCACCCTCCCTCTTTTTGTGGGGGGTGGAGGTGAGGGAAGCTATCTTTCTCTATTGGTAACTGGTAAGAATAATTAAAGTTCTGTCACTTCACAAGTTAATGCTTGTACTCTTCCCCAGAAACTTAAGGCTACTGGACAATTCAAAAATGTACATGTTATAACAAGGGTGACAAACCTTTGAAAGCCAGGTGAACAAAATGTGTAATATCAAAGAACCATACATTATTCACATTGTGCTACACCTTTGCCCAAAAAACATTCTTTCAGTCTTTCCTTCCATGTTTCAATACCACATATTCACCTCATATCATCAACCTTCTACAACAAAGTCACCTCCCTATCAAATCTCCTACCCATGACTTTAGTTTCTCCATCTCCATCTAAAGGTCACTATAGTTTCTGAATTACTTTTCTAATTTTTGTCTAGTAGGTACTCTATTCAGTAATTGCTATGCTAATTTCCAGAGCAGCATGAGGGTCAGGAGATGCCTGTGAACCGCTCCAGCTTGACAGCATTGACAACAAAAAAATCAGGTGAAACCATACATAAAAACAGTTTTGATTGTGCCTTTTTACGCAGTGGGTATCGTTGTACCTGGCTGGATGGGGAGGCACCACGAGGGTCGTTTCCACAGGGGGGGCTGCAGAAGGCGGCTGCACAGCCACAGGGGCGGGCAGGGGGGGCTCCGAGGTCTGCGTGGCCACACTGCACTTTGCAGGGAGAGGAGGCTCTGTATCAGCTGCGCTTGGCAAAAGGATTGCTGCACCGGGAGCAGGCAACTCCACAGTTATTTTCCTAGTTGATGTTGATTTGACAAGAAGTAATTATAACGAGACTACACGTGCAGAAGAAATTTCTCATCTGATTTGAAAATACCAGACAGTAACAGACAACTCCTTCTAGTTAGATTTCTTGCAATTTCTGTAATGAGAATAAGCAAGTAGCTCTCGAGGGCTTTCTTTTACTTCCCTAGGAACCAGACATTCATCCCCTAGGAATTAGACCATGCTGAAATGGGTTCTTTGGGGCATATTTTACAGCTGAAGCTTGAGAGCTTAATACTAGTCTTGATTAACAACGGAAACAAACTATTTGGGTAGTTCAAAGTAATTACTCTAAAAATATACAATATACTTGAATAAGAGCACAACAAACTCTAGACACTCCACCTAGTGTAAGGAGATGACACTTCAGACGCTGTGGCTACTTGGCTGCTGGTATTTAAAACCTGACCCATTGCAGGGGGATGAGATGCACATTGGGGTAAGGCCTCCAAAGGATTCTCAAACAAAAGATTTCTGAAGTAAAAGAAAGCAGGACAAGTAGCATTCTCTAAAGGGAAGTAGTATTTCCCCTCATATTTTATTTCCTCTTGCTTGTAACCGAAGCAAGAAAACCATAAAAGATCTGGCGGTTTCAATTCGGGTGGCCTGGGATGTCCTCTTCTCCCCAGCCTGATGTCATATCCCAACTAAATGAGCAGCTCCTGTTTTTGCAAGGTTCCCTTTTGCATGATGACTACAGATGAGGTGATTTATTTAAGAAAATTGATGTAGCAATGTCAAACCTGTCAAAAAGGAGATCTGGCTGACTTTAGGAAAGTACAGCAGCAGTTAGAACAATTCACAACAAAACAGGGGTATGCAGAGATTCTGGCCTTTTCTGGAGTTGCCCTCAAGTTATCCATAACTTCATAAAACATCTTTGTGAAGCTTTGTAAGTCATAAAAAGGGGACTGAAGTAGGTGAGGAGAAGAGGAATGAATCACACTGGGTATATGCTCCAAAGGGAGAGCAAGTGGAGAGCAAGCCAACTCCAAATCTTATTCAGACAAACAGATTCATTGTATTTCCATTTTTTCACTTGCTTTGGCAGCAGTTAGAAAAGGAGTAAGAAATGACTCTTGGAGACTACAGTTTCTGCAAAGAATATTCTTGGCTGCCCACTAATCAGAAGGTACGCAACAAAAATCTGGATTAATACTTGCTATTTAAAACTAATTCTTTGTGTTTATGACTATCAGGAATAATTTCATTAATGAAAGGGTAAAAGTAGGTCTGTAAGCCTGTAAAAAGCATTTACATAATAGAGCAATCTAAAGAATTGCTGGCACTGGATCTACTTTATATTAGTTTTATTTCTCAGGAAGTGCCAGATTCTGTGGTTTACAGAATCTAAAGTTGCCAGGATTACTATTTAAGGTGACATTTTGAAACTTCCTGGAACGGCTCCTAAATATTTTACTGTTGTTAAGCTTATAGGAGGATATTGCATATATCAAATTGAGTAATAATACATTATAAATTATAGTAATTGGCTATATTGCCATACGACTAGCTTAGACTTTCATTAAAGAAGAAAAACTACAATAAAAAAAAAAAAGCGTTATGCTTTATATGATGGAGTCTGCCTTATAAGCAGTGAACCTAGCCTTAATCCAGTAATTAAATCCAGATCATACGTTTTGCAGCAAGCTCCTTCTCCCTCTTGGTGGTTCAGTAGTGGGTGGTACAAACCACAGAGCTTCAGCCAAGAAAAGATGGGGTCCATTAGGAAAATAAATATCTATGCCAGTCATTGACAGTAAACACAGGGCTTTAGTTGCAAAAGCAAGTCTACTGACCTTTGGATGGCCCATATCTGCATTATTAAAAATCTGACATGGCACCCAGCAATTAGTCCTTATGGATTTCTGATAGCTGCTATTTTATAAAACACGAGATTTTTGGAGATCAGCTTTGGATGTACTCCCCACCCTAAAGAGCGCTGTAAGTAGCAACACTGGCTCAGTAACAAAACATAAACAACAAATATAGTTGCTATACAAATGACATCTCATTTGAGAAGAGAAACAAAACTATACAGCTTTGTCAAGTAATTTATGTTCTCCTTCTCACACTCAATGCTAATCCTTCCTTCTCCAGCTCTGCAAAAGCTGCTCAGATTTCTGCCCGTCTTGAGTAGGTAATACTCACCTACTTTTTTACTGCTTGCATAAATATGTTGGCTCTTATTCTGAACCACCTTTTCAGATTAGTTGCAGCTACAATAATTTTGCCTCAAATTAGTATGTTAACCACTGTACCAGTTTATCAATATATCAATCTGCTCTTTAATATCACATGTGGTATTTGAAATGAATTAGTACTAGGAGAGAAAGCAGGAAAAAAAAAACCTGTCTCAATATTCTGTAACTGTGGCTGTACACAGTATGGTGAGGAACAAGTTGCATAGTACCTAACGCATCAGTAGGCTACTTGTAACTGGGGTTGCCAAATATCACTGTAATTCAATGTTTAAAAAAAAGGTACATTGATAAAATATGAAATTTCAAATACTAGTGCCAGTAACAATTTTTGTAGCATAGCAGCACCTACTGAGTACTCATTCTGAAACGGTAATTGTGCTGTCTTGATCAGAAATAATCCAAACAGCTGCTCAAGGGAGAGCACTGGCTGCCAGGTGATACAGCACAAAACACCAGCTCCCATGCAGTCCTTCATACCTCACTTCAGAAAGCTTTCCAAATAAAGTAACAGCCATTATTCATTCTGTAAAAACCAAGTTATCCATATCTCTATCAAGAGACAGAAAGACTATCTGCATGTGTATCCCACCATCCCCTCTCCAAGGGGGTTCTTCTCCCAGTGCACAGTAACTGAATACAAATGTTGATATGAACCTGTCTTAATATGTGCTCAAACTGTACCTAACTTAAGGAGGAAAAAAAAAATAGAGAAAAAAGAAAAGTTTCACACTTTGCTTAAAGCAGCTGTAAAACTTTGCCACATAATGCATTTGAAAAACTTGGGGGAAAAAGTCAATGAGAAAGAAAATTATGCTAAACTATTTCTGTATTCCAAAAACAAAGCCAAATGCCAGAATTCATTTATTTTGTTTGATAAGAGCTTCAATGAGGCACACAAGCACCGCACCTTGAGTCTGACTGGTCTGTGAAGGAGAATACTTGTGTGAGTGTTCGGTAAGATAAGATAAGAGGAGGCTAGGCTACAAAGGAAGTCCCTTCCAACCCCAGATTCCTCTGCACACCTGTAATACAAGCTACATACAGAAGTCATTCTGAAAATAATCTCCCACAAATCCTTCTCACCTTCAAATAAATTCCACTTTCTCCTCCATCTTTAAATGACTATAACAAAGAAATTAAATAAAATAAGAGATGAAACTGAGACAAAGAACAGTATTTTAATTTCTAGATTAAACAAAAGCCTCAAACGAGGCAGATGGTTGGGTGAGGGGAGAACTGTGTTGCTCTTTATAAATCCAGAGGCATTAAACCAGCAGACGAACGTCTGTAAAAGTATTTCATAGCCTGTATTGCACCTGTTCAATACACAATTGATACTGTCTCATTTGCACTTTCAGCCCTTTCTTAAATGAGGCTTGCTGTCACTCTGCTAAGGTAACAGGTTCACTATGCACCTTGAGGGGAAAAGGGCTGTCCTTTCCCAATTTTCCACGGCTCAAGCTTTGAAGCTTGCTAGGTTAATTTTACCAAGTAATAAACTTGTACCCACAGGTCCTGAGTTAGAGTAGATTTGAATTTCCTCTCCCCGGACACAGATCTTGAGCTAGGATTTGGAAAGAACTAAGAACTTCTTCGTACTCAGAACACACTATCTGTGGCAGTATCTGATTTGCAGCTCAGTACATGTCATCATACTAGAGTTTCACTGGTAGAGATGAAAATTGATTACTGAAGTCCTTTTTATTTTTTTCACTCAAGGGACTGTATTTTATTAGCAAAGAACAGAAATATTCAAGAGAAGGCACAATGGTATGACTTGCTCAGTCACATGGAAACCTTATTTTCTCAATTTGCATTTCTCTTGCAGCTGCACTTCTGTCAGACACCAAGTGAGCACAACCCATACTGCACAGCCAGGTAGAGTTGGAGGTGGCAAACGTCTGTGAAATAAAACCAGGGTCTCTACGTTATCAAGCAATACTGCTGAAAAGTACAGTCTCCCAGAAAGTTAAATTTATTGGAGATACGATTCTGTTCGTTGCAGTTATTGACAACTATTTAAGGATCAAAGCTGCCTCATGCTGTCCTGCAAATCACCATGCTATCTACTACTCGGAAGGTGCTCCTGTGCCTCTATCCCTGACCTACTGACCTCTATCCTGACCTCTGTCACAGACCAGTTACACAGATAATGATATTTTGATAACACCATCTGGATCCAACTGAGTGTGTCTGAAAGTGAATTCTGCTCTTTAAGGAAGTGAAGAGCATGCCAACAATCTAGACAATCTATCTTGGGCAAAGAAAAACCTCAAAACTCCCAAACCATCCTATATTACCTTGTCAGTCACAGCACAGATGAAGAACTTACCCAAATGGAGAGACTTCTGTGCTAACACAGTACTCTCATGTTACCACCACTGCAAATAGCCCTGTCATGCCTTGTAAGCTGCAAGGACAAGAACATTTGACCTAGTTTGATACACCACTTTCCTGAGCAGGATCACTAAAATCCAAGATGCTAAACTACCATGCAGCCTAAAAAAAATCCACTTCTGTTTGTCTGCAAAAAGGTTATTCTGGATAGGGTTTAATACATTAAGATATCATCTTTAAACTTGAGTGCCACTCAAGAAGTTAAGCTTGAACACTGCCCCTACCATCCCTGATTTGAATTCGAAGCCACATCTCTATGGCCAGTCAAGAAAGCAGAAGACCCAGGACCAGATGAATCCTTACATTAACAGAGGCAATTTTTAAAAGGGGAAAAGCAATCCAGTCTACTCACAAGGGGTATGTGAGCATGTGTGTGTGTCTTGGGAGACTTCCAGGTGAAGGTGCTGAGGCAAGGAATGAAGCTATCAGTCCTTCATTATTCCCAAGGATGGGAAGTAAGTGTGCAAAGGTGTCAATTTTTGGCTCAAAGGTGAAAAAAGTACTAGTCCCTCTCCCAAAAGTCCTCTTTTCACCACTGCTGAGTCCACTTGCACTCTGATAATCACCTAGCATATGAAGAAGTGCAAATGTGGTTAGGCAGAAGTTCTTCATTAAGAGTATCTTAAACGATGCACTGGAAGTGAAGGATAGGGAACTGCATTTAGCACGACCCACTCTAAGACAAAACATCTTTTCAATATATTAAATATTTCTCTTCTCCCGTTCCCACATAAGAGAAAAAAGAATCAAATCCTTGTGTTTGTGCTGTTGTTGTCATTTGTTTAAGGAAGCACCTGTGTTTAGTATTAGAACTTTGTGGTTGTGTGTGTATAACGAACACCAGCTATGTGGAAGAAAAAAAAAAAAAGAGGACCAAAAAGCCCATCCTGAACTGTGATACACAATCTGTCAGAAAATGTTATTTACCTTCAATAATAGTGCTAAAAATTTATATATATTGACACAGTCTTACACCCACAGATGACCTCCAAAACATCAAGAATAGTGCCAGTGAAGCTATTCACAGCCAATGGTAGGATATTTGCTAGACAATTGTTTTCTTTGATTGCATCATAGCACAGTACAGTGTTATGAACAACTTCATCGTCTTTTTAAAAAACAATTACTATTTTTAAAGGCACTTTTCTGCATATTGAAAAAAAAGAAACAACACTGAATTTACTTTTGAGTCGTTAAGACCAGTGAACCATTATGCCACTCAGGCGATGGGAGGTATACCCACTGACAACATATCAATATGCAGTAAGTGTTCCATCTTATTTTAACAGATCTCCATGAAACTGCTCATGAATCTGCTCAGCTTTATTTCATTTCTCTTCTCCATTCCCCTCCCACCATTTCCAGGAATATCCCTTATGCATGGCAGAATAATAAGCCTATTTTAAGTAAATGACAGACAACCCCCTCTCCCCTAAGATAACAAAATCTAGGCTAGAACAATATACAGACAGATCATAACTGAATGGAAACCACCTCTGAACGATTTACCTCCCAGGAGTTGTTGCAGCAACATTTTCAGCAAGTCTGGGAGAGGGGGCACTGCCAGGGGAGGACTCTGCTATTGGCAGAATAGCAGCTGCAGATTCCGGTCTAGCACCGTTTTCACTCCATTCACAGTAATGAAACATACAGAAAAGAGATTTTTAATCCATACTGAAATAGTATGCTGGACAGGAGACAGTGTGCTCAAACATGTTAGCGCATTGTGAAAAACTGCAGTTTACAGCAAAATACAAATGAGGGATAAAATGAGGAAGAATATTCCTAAAAGGTGTCACACTTTTAGTGAAGGTTGAGAAGCATCCTGCTGCTTATAAAATCAGAAAAGCAAGCACTATTTTACATTGATAAATATGGAACACACATATTTGGTATTACATTATGTGACTGGAAAACTTTTAGGAAATACTGGAAAAGAAACACCACGAGTGCTGGTGGGATTCACTCCCTGAGTTTTATATACTTTTTGCCGTGACTATTTTAGGATGTTAGTTTTATGAAGGTTAGAGTATATATTCCTTAATATTTTTTCATATTCTTTCTTTTTTTTTCAGCTGGGACAAGAAAATAATCTAGAACATATTGCACTCCCCTTGAAGAAAAGCACCCACGAGAAATCTCACTGCGATATACAAAAGTAAAAGTGAACTATGAGGTAGAAAACAGTCACAAGTTTTGAGCAGACTAAGGTAGCAACATAAGTAAGGTTTTTTAAATTTTATTTATTTAAATTAGCATGCAGAATTAAGAATCTTAATAAAGTAAGGATCCACATTAAGTGCCGAGAATTAAAGAACACGTGATTTAGGAATGACCAGGGAGCAGACCTCATAGGTGGTAAAGGTGTGGATGGAAATTCTGGTACAGATGGTATCTCCAAAGCCTGGGTAGCTCCAGAGCTTTTATTCAGATTAGCAGAAGTATCCTGAGTTCCTGCTCCATTATGCAGATCTGCAGGTATGCTTTACAGGTATTTATAACATGAGGGGAAAAGTAAAAGAATCACATCATTTATGACGGGTTATTTCAGTACTGACCAAGAGTAGGACAAACATTTTCCAGTGGCTATGTATTAGCTAAACTATAAATCTGGAAAAATCCAGGCATGTCATCACTCAGAACAGTGAGTTCTCTACATTCTAAGGCCAAAATCAAATCTATGGCTCAAAATTAGATGGTTAAAAGTGAACATCAACATACTTTGAAATAGGATACTGTGGAACTGATCAGTTCCTAAAACATGCAAATAAGCGTTACATAAAGACTAGACTTTGCCTTTCTAAGCTTCAAGTAACTTGCTTAAGAGTTGCAATTTACACATTTCACTGAGGGCTCTCTATTTCAATTTCCTGTCCTCCCAAGTAGCTGAAAAGAAACAATAAAATCTGTTTTATCCACATAAATATCCCTAGCAGGCTGCAGTTTAGGGATAAATAATAATAATAATAAAAAAAAATCCACAGGGCATTTGTCTTGGACAATGCCTGAAAAGCATTATTAAATTGGGATATTTATCTGTAAATTACTGATGGAAGACAAGTTTCTATTCCATTGTTTGTCATATGCTCTCTTCTAGGTGATCACTTACATTTAAGCTAATTCATTTACATCAAAAACAACTTCAGAAAATTTTTCAAAGATCAGACACATACAGGGAATCAGACATGAGCTAAGGCATGTCATCCACATCCAAATGGAAAAGCAGTCCCTTGTTTTGGAAACAGTAACAAAGTCCAAAATTTAATGTCAACAAGTGTTGTGCAATGGGGATATTGGGTGAAGAGATGACAACTTTGCAGCAGTAAATGAAATCCGTTTTACACATTCATATAACATTTTTGGGAAGTACTGTTTTCTTACTATGAATTTATAGAAAATTAATACTTTAGGTAGCCTTTCTCAAACTATTCTCACACCCACCACAGACAGACTCTATGACTGTCTATGTTTACTTTTAATTACAACAGACTTCTGTGCTCTAGATTATTTAAAGAGGCTTTTTCTTCCATTTCTCACCAAAAGCTCATTCTTCTAAAGGATAAAAGCTGCGAAGAAGGATAAACATAGTGGTAAGTTAAATACCAACATGAAGGTATTCTCATTACCTCTCATTCAGGAACATCTCCAACACATAAAAATACTTGAAGGTCAAACCATTTTACCCGTATAAAGAATAATTCACAGAGAATCTAAGTGATAACCTTTTACAGTTTTCACTGCATTGGCATCCTCCAAAACTTCTGTCTTCCTTTCCATTCATAATAAATTCTTTAAACCCAACAAAACAATTTTCCACACACGGTTTCACACTCCTGCTTCAATACACAGTATTCTATCAAATGATTATATTGCAATGTATGTGCACTTCAGAAGCACTTGGTTTTAGTAACACAGTACTCAAGACAACTGAGTTATGTGGCAGAGAAAAATCAAGCTGATTGGCAGTTCTCATCAAAAAAGCCTTCAGTGAAATTATTAAAGTATTTTCCCCATCTGTCCCTAAGGAGTTAAACCAGAAGTTGTGTAAGATGTGAGACACCTTGATCTGTCATTACCGGTGCAAATTTTATTGTACTTTATGCTGTGCATTGTTAAGCATCCACATCAGTGACTGTTAGTGTTAGATAACTTGGCTATTACCTGAGCTCTCCATTTTCTGTTTGGTTTTCCCTGAAGATAAAATAATAAGTACAGTAAGCTATTTACTGTATATCAGTATAACCATCCGAAAAGGAAACACGAGCTTAAAAGTGCCTTCATCACAGGTCTCAATCCCTTTCAATTTTCCAAGTTGTGCAAAGAAAACAAAACAAAAACAAAAACAAAAAAACCAACCAACAAACAAATAAACAAAAAACCCACCACCCATTTCTGTAGAATTGTTTACAGTGAGTATCAATCTGTTCACAGGACCAATTTCATCAGAACAACATGTAGATAAGCTGCACAAACTACAAGCCAATTGCAATGATTCTCATTAAGTAATTATGAATTATTGGGCTTCTATGTGCTTCACAGTTTACCTTTGAGGTTTGAAACTTCTGTGATTCAAAAAATGTTGCAAAAGTTGACAGTGAATTTTACTTAACTGAATTCTTGCTTCTGCAGTCCCCCCAAAGGTTAATCGTTTTATTGGTTTCTGCAACTTGTGTAAATTTTCAAAACACAAAAAACATACCACTTTTTTTTTTTTAACATGATCAGAAACTCTCAGTTCAGACTGTTTCTAGTACGCAGCAGGGATGTAATCGTTCCTCTGACTATAATCTGTGAAGGTGCAATGAAATTACAGCTCTTTGCATGAGAAGACTACTCATGGAGTCCAAGAGACTCAAAAGAAAAGAGACATAGCTAAGTTAAAAGCAACTTTTATTAAAATACTCTTCAAGCTTCAGAAAGCATAAATTAATGAATGTGTAGCTACTATAATACATTATTTTACAGGAGAACCACAGGGCCATGAAGCTTTTATAAACACAAGATATCCTATGAGCTTCACTCTGAAATAAATAAATACTTCTGTCTTATCTTGTTCCTGTTAGAGGCTACGTGTTGAAGCTCTTACAGGTACACAGCAACATTCTGCTCATTTTTTTCTAATTTTTCCATGATATGAACCGGTTACTACTTTAAGCAGCAGAATCTTTATACTGAGCTTGCACTTGCATTGGCAACTGGCAATTTTTTTTTATTATTACTATTTTTTTTTCATTTGATTAAAAGCAGTTTGTCTTCTTGCTCTACTTTGTAAAACATTTACAACCACTCTAAAATTGACCTGCTGAAAATCTAGTGAAATCCAAGACAATTATCCTGGTAAGTACCATAGCCTGAAGTAAATGCATACAGCCCTCTTCATCTTCTTCCCCCACCCCCAAATCAAAGTAATACCATTTCTTGTTCTCTTGTTCACTGTTTTCTGCTTTCTAACAACCTATAGTAACTCAAACTCAGCAATGCAAATGACTCCTTTAAGGCAAAAAGAACTGCAACAGCCATCTCCTCCCCCTCCTCGGGAGATTCAATCACCCAAGTTGTTCTGTGTTAAATACGTATTTTTCGTCAACTAGTGGTTAGCACAAAAACATTTTCATCTCATTTTTTATACATCAGTAGGAAAGTGTTAGAAAAGTATAGAAAAGGACAGAATTTCTCTTGTAGTAAGGCTAATGAAATATGTTTTCTTTTCTTTTTTTTTGCAAAGTAGATGGAAAAGAAGAAAGGATGTGTTTGTATTTTGCTTTTGCAACTTGGGTAAAATCACTGGACATTAAGAACACGTGCTGAGACTTCATGGTGCCAGTCACGTAATTTTGTATATTTGGGGCTAAAGACGTGGATGGGAACCTTTTCCCTGTGGAAAGAAGTGACAGAAGAAAAATAAGAAAGAAAGAAAGTTTGTCTTAAGCAGTTTCACAAGTGAGCATGCAACCTCCATGCACTACTCATATCCGTACATCTCCTTCCTGTCTTTCAAACTGTTGGATCCAGTGTTAGATAAAGTCAGTAGGAAGACTCCCACCAACTGCACAAACTGTTAGATTTAGCCACTAGCTGGTCTCCATTTTGAACAATGCTTATCCCAAAGCAAGGAGACAGCTGACCCTCGTTCACAGTCTAGAATGGTAATATTTTCCAGCTACATCTTGAAATCTGATCCACACTTGCAAGTCAAAAATGCCTGGTTAGATTTAGGAAAAGAAAACATGTTGACAAGCTGACCTCGCACAAAAAAGCAAACCAGTCCAAGTTTATGGAAAAGCTCAAACTCCTGCACAAACATTAATATTGGACTGCACAAATAGAGATTTTAAAAGGCTGTTCTATGCAGAAAGAGATCTTGATTTTTACATGCTGAAGTATAAGGCAACAAAAGAAGCAATATTTTAAAAACACCCAGACTTCACACAAATGCAAAAGTAACACAATATCAGTCATGAATTAAGACATGCAAAGTATTAAAATAACAATATAAAACATCAACTCACTTAGTCTTCTTTGCAGCTTCATGTTCTGGTTCTTTCACTGCAAGAAAACAGAAAATCTTGACTTTCTAAGACACTAAACAGTGCCACCAAACACCAAGATTCTCCCCTGTGCCAAAGCATTCACCCCCCCAGCAGGAAATTACAACAAGGCTTGTTAGGACTCCTCGATTCTAAATATGCCCTAAGGTAAATGAGACATGTCTATAAACTTCAAGAGCCCCTTTGCCAGCACAATTGCTGTAAGGTGGCTCTGCTGGTCTCTGTCCTGTCCCTTGGCCCACTGTCCATGCTGGCATTGAGAAAGGGGTGAGAAGGTGAGTTGAGAAGGGGAAGAGGAGTGGAAGTTTGGAGGCATTTCTTTTGGACAAACATCCAGAGGGTTTATTATCAGGTGATAATCCAAGTGTCTGTTTGCAGCCAGGCTACGACCAACCAAGGTGCTAGAGGATTACAGAAAGGATAATGTAAAATCTCAGCCCGGTTTTAAGTTTGGCAAATATTGTTGCAATCATGTTCTTGTAATATTTGCCAACATGACTAATTTATCAATACTGGATTGGAACACAGATATGTTATTTGACATTCAGGTGTCATATTCTGCCCTTAAACAGATTAAGGAAGAGAATCCACAGATAGATAATGATGCATTACTAGACTAGTCCAACACAGGACCACAAAGCAATCTGCTAACTGTCTGAATTCAGAATATTTATCACACATGGACATTAATCCTCATTTGGGGAGATGTTATCATTGGTCTCTAGAGTAATTTGGCCAGAGAACTGATAGCTGATTTAATCAAATCTGCCCCCAGGGAAGGAGTCCATTTTCCTCACTGCCTTTGTTGTAGTACTATTAAAATATTCATTTATTTTAGATTAGCTGTAAAAAGCAGAAGAATAAAATAATCACCTCAGCTGCCCCAGTCTGAACACGTCAGACCTCCAAAGTCCTGATGGCACTTCTGATGACTTTTACAGTGTTACAGATCTCAGCCAATAAATCACAACTGAGAGCATAATATGAAATTTAAGTTTCATCATAAAATTATACGACTGGGAAAGACCTCTGCATTTTCAGTTCCAGTCCACAGTACATGTAGTCATATCATATCATAAGCAGAGGATGGAAACATACCCTGGGAATAAACTGAGGAGCTACTGATTTGTGCTTCTGATTGATTAAATCATTGCAGATTGTATACCTTTGTATAACTGTCAAAGACTTTCTGCATGCCTGAAAAAGCCTTAATTTTTCTTTGTACTTTATGAGGCATTAAATTTGTACAGAAGTGTTGCCATTTTGGTGGTGCAGGAGGGGTAAGAAATAACAAATATATATCTGCCAACTTCTTTAGGAGTAGAAAGGTTTATTTTTAAGGTTTATCTAGAATGTATTAATATTCAAATCAATCAGGAATAACATATATGTATGCATATGAATGCATAAGTAATGCATATGTCCTGAGCTATTTAGCAGCAATTTTGCAGGAGTTTTACAAAAATATTTTTCCTACTGTAGTCTTCTGAAACTGCTTTCTTTTAAAGAACTCACCAAAATTCTGCCTACTGGATTTATTATCCATGAGGGGAAATGTAATAAATGTGACTGAATTGGTTTATTATTTTTTCCCCCCAACAACTTTTAAAAACACCTATCTGCCTAAGGCAGGTATTCTTTTTTTTAAAACTTTTATTTCCTTAACATCAAACTACTCACTATGATCAGTGCCGGTGATTTGGGCAAGGATGCGGAAAGAGCGTGACTGGGTTGTGCCTGTCCGGGGATGCCAATCTTCAGTGTCTTCGATCAGTCGCTTCTTGCTGGCATCGCTGTGAGTAGGGGTGTGGTAAAACTCCGTATAGGTATCCACAATGTGCTTCCGTGGGGGGCTGTATCAACGAGAGAAGAGAATAGTGAGCTAAAAGCTTCACAGACCACCTAGTTCAGGGTAACTACAAAGACACGGGCAGAACTGTGGCTTTTCACAGCATTTAAAGGTAGCTTCTGAGTTTGGATACAGCAGTGAGCTCTACAAATACATCTGAACGTAGGCTCAGTTTTGTGAACCAAATACAGTTTTATAATTACTCTAATCCAACTAAAATATTTTGCTTTGTTTCACTACTGGAACATTTGAAACTGTAAAAGCCAGTACTATCAAGACATTTACATGTTTAAACATTTACCGTTTGGGTGGGATTTTCCTTGGAGATGACAGAATAAGACAGCAAGAGAAAGTTTTCCCAGTGTAAACAGGAAAAAGAGAAAAAGAAAACAAGAAATTAAGTAAGAAGTTTGAAACAAAATTGCAGGTAATTATTCTACTGAATTAGTTTTGTGGGAAAGGGCACTGAAACCAAATAAAAAGTGATATTCTCATTCTACTATCAAAACCTCAGCACAGAACTCTCAGTCTTCAAATTAAACTCACCGTGAGTTCCTTATAAGAATAAGAGGGGAATTTGTTTTGATAAAGTCAGGTAGTCTGTTTGGTTCTGATCAGATACCCTGGACTAAAAGCCCTGGAGAACTTCTCCCCTTTGTTCACAGGAGGCAGAGCACTAGCTGTGTGCAAGGCCACCCAGAACATGCAAAGTCTTTTGCAGTTGGTATGACCTCAGTCAGAGCCGGGTATTTTGAAAGTGTAGGTGGAGACGCTCTGGAGCATAACATGAAGCTATCGATGCTTGATACCCTCTCTGAAAGTCAAATAAGTAGGGTGATGATTTCATCTGGAATTTTTCTCCTCAATAACCTACATGCTACTATCAATCCCTGGACTAGTAGACCTATGAGAATACAGGACTTTGAAGTTTTACTTTAAGTAAATGATCTACAGGATATGTAATAGCACTGATCAGTTTAGGAAAAAGATAACACAAGATTCCTACTAATTTATTCCTAAATTCTGTACTTGTTATCTCAAAGCATTAATCCTTCAGACCTTCTGCATATACATTTATTTTTACAAAGTCTAAAGGAGATGACCTGTGCAAAACTAGCTGCCAAGAAATAACAATTCTGCAAAAAAATAAAACCTTTAAAAGTCAACTTCTATTTTTGCCACTACTTCCTCACTGCTTTTTTAATGTCTAATGCGTTTCTGGTAAAGAAAGGTGGAAAATATGAATAAGAATGTTGTACATTATTAATTGTCAACAAGAAAGAATTAGGCTCATTCAATGGAATGCATTAATAAATACTTAAGCTTAAAAGAAAAGTCAACACTTGAACGACATGAAAGTTATCATTCAAAACTACAGCAAAAGACTGAATTAGTATTAGTGAAGTAAATGCACCTATCCAGGTTACTAAAAGAGGGAGGGGTATGGAAACAAGGAGAGTGGTATTTCCAGGATGGAATAAAAGAAATCCAAAGAAAATGAAGTAAAGCAACAACACCGTTAATAGCAAGAATAAAATCTGAAAATTAAAGCAGTTATTATATGTGCAGAGTTACATGGGAATGTAATTATTTACATGCAGTTGACTGCATTCTAGCAACTACCACAGTGAAATAAGTAGTCTTTCACATTTGATGATAGTGGTATCATAAACAAAATATCCTGCTGATTTCTCTCCCCTCACTTTCTTGTTGTGGATCCTACTGCTTCCTTTTTTTAAGGCTTAATGGTCTACTGGTAATGAGTCATTGAGGCACGAGGTGGTGCCAGAGACAAAGGAATATTCAATGAGACAGGCTCAGACCTAACTCACTCTTGAGGCAAGAGCAGAATAAACAAGCCAATAAAATCTTAATAAATCACATTTATCATCTCTAATATGTATAAATCACAATATATGGATGTTGCTCTTATTTTTGTTGTATGTATTCAACATGTGGCCCTTCATTCCATACTCCTCAAAGCATTTTTCCTTCTATACAGTATTTCACCATTTACTAGTTGTACTGCCAGCACCAATTAGCCATAGGTGCAGCAAGAATTTATCAATACACACAAACACCACACAAATGTTTTGTGGAATAAAAAAAAATGCTGCAAAGTTTAACACGGTAAAAAGCAAGATCACATCATGTCCAATGCAGACAAAACCATTTACTACACTAAGAAGTTACTAAAAAAGCTGAAGCTGTTTTGCAAAATTTAAATATAAAACTCCGTAAGAGCTTTATATAATATTGTTTTGTTTGCAAAACAATAATACATGCTGGTTATTCCAACAAGAAAAACGATGATAATTCAACTCAAGTGCTGTTGATACTAACTTTGTCACTGTTGTTATCTGCAAGGGAAAAAAGGTATTTCATTCATTAATACATTCTTTGCTTCTTGAAATATTATAGGATCTTCCAAATCCAGGCTCTGGTAAAGCCACATATCATACAGAGTCAAACTTTAAATCATCAAGAGAACCTATAAGGGAAAAATTTAGTCCAGCTGAGCTTAAATTGAGTGAAGTCTGTAGACATCTTACCTGTTTCAAGCAGCAGGCACATTTTCATGCGAGAGTTGGCAAGAAGATCTTGATAAAAATATAATTGCATGCAGCCTCGTGAGGCCAAATTACTCTCCTTTTATGCCAGGAGTAAACAAGGGAAACAAAACTTCCTGCCCCATCCTGAAGTAAAGGCAAATAATTTATATATCCTGAATGTGATTTGGGGGAAGTGAGGAGGAAGGAAGGAAGAAACCAAAAATTCTGAGTATGACAGGGTGCTGTGTCTGGAGAATTGTATTTTCTCAGCAGAGCTATCTATGAACAAGATGCAAGTATACAAGTTGCCTTTTTTTTTTTT
>VXAL01006946.1:91777-119330 GCA_013399475.1 Chauna torquata
TTTTTTTTTTTTTGAAAAAAGGAATAATACAAAACATAAGCAAAATGGAATTCATTTCAGGTTGATCAATTATTCGAAACTTCAATTTTCTTGATATTTCATAAATGTCATCAATTCTACTTTAAATGGGGAGATGGTTTTACTTAGCAAACTTACATTTCTACAGTGATGCTTAACTAAGTAAAACTAAGCAAGTTGTGTAGCTGCAGATCAACCTAATCACTTCAGGGTTTCTTTGTTCACTTGTTTTTGTATTCTACTTCAGGGTTGCAAGACTAGTATTTAAGTCATACTTAAATCCAGTCACAGCCCGAACACACTGTTGTAAGAAAGATGGCAAAATAAAGTTTTATTGATTTGTTGTTGTTGTTGTCGTTTTCTTGGGGGGGTGGGGGGGTGGGCAGGGAGTTGTGGTTTTTTGTTGTTTTCTTTTTTTCCAGCTCCAAATACTTTCAAGATTTCCCAAACTAGATCTGCAAGGCTGACAGCAAGACAGGGATTTCCTAACCTACCAGTGATAATTCTCCTCAGTCACTATCATTCATTCACTAAACATAAGGCAGCGCAGGTACCAATGCGTACTCAGTCACCCTATCTTGATCGTTAAGTGCTTACTTTACGCCTCCAGCATTTCCTTCCAGGAGACTTAATTTTGTTGCTATTGTTCATCTTTCTCTGTACTAATTACTGCTTTTGAATACTCCTTACACATTACTTGGTAAAGCAGCATTCCTGGAAAGAGAGACAGTTTGGCAATGTGTATTCAAGAAGCAAGTCCTTGGGATCTCCCACTTTCATCCCAGCTCTACGCAGTACAGACTCCTGCCATCATCTGTTTAGGACCGGCCTTAAAGTCACCATGACAACGGCATGATATAAAAAGCATATGGGCAGCATTGTATGAATGCACATATGGAAAATATTCGTACTGCAAGATAAGGGGAACAGGTGCCTACATACGTTTTTCTCCCCATGAGAAGCGCACCTGAAATTGTGATTTATTTTTTATTTTAGTTGACATGGATGTTTACCTTTCTGTAGGTTTCTTCATATACTCAGGCTTAGAGGAGATCGGATGAGATGGGCACTAGGCCTACTCCTCCAGCCCCTTTCCTTTGAGGAATGGGAAATAAAGCCTAAAAGCTGTGGTTAGTAAGTTCTTAAGACTGAAGAAAACCCCCAAACCAAGAAGATGGTCAACGCTGCTCAACATTGAAGGTCGCTGATCCTTCTTGACAGGCTGCTCTGCACTTCCGAGTGCCTGCTGCTTTCAACCTCCATGTTGGGACCCAACATATACAGTGAGACAAGGCGTCCAAATGAATGCTGGGCTTGTTGCAAGGTCTGAAACACATCGTGATACAACCCATCTTGGTGTGGTCTGCTGTAATTTAGGTGTGACGCTATAAACTGATATAGTTTCAGTATTAATTAAATCCTCACAGAACCAGCTCTTCAAAGCACCCCTTTTTCAAGACACGCTATTCCTCAGAGTTTTGTTTCTGACAATTGGACAGCACACCTGAGATGTGTTTTACTCAGCTCTTGAACAAGCCCAGCTTTTTTCCTGCGAGGAAAAGACCCTCACAGCAAAAAAAAATCCCACCTACCCATTTTGCTGTTTACTGTCACCCTGGTTCTCTCTGAATCCTCGTCGCGGCCCCTCCGCTACCTCCTGGGCACCGTCGCTGACATGGCCGCTCGGGGCGGCATTGTGCGTGGCGGGCTGCCGTGGGACATTAACGGCAGGTTTAGCAGTGCTCGGCGCGGGCGGCTGCCCGTCAGCGTTAGGCTTGGCGTTAACATGCAGTCCTGGCACAGCAAATGGGGCCGGGGCGGGGGGCGCGGCGGCCGCCTGGGCTGGGGTGAATGCGGAGGATGGTGATGGGATGGAAGTGACTTTTGAGGAGGTCACAGCTCCGAACGGCCTCGGGGTCTTATTGTAAGCCACGCTGGCCGTGGCAGTGAATTTGGGTGCAGCAGCAGAGGCAATGGGCACAGGCTTAACTACTTCTTTAGGTTCTTCCTATGCAAGATAAAAAAAAAAAAAATACACACAAAAACACACCAACCACATGCACATTCCTCAGTAGGTATTTTCAGTGCTGTCGAGGGAGATAACCCGCCTGGCATGAAGCGAAGAAGAGGGATGAACATCACAGAAGCAAGCTTTACCAAGAGTGCACTCAAGAAACGTATGGAAAAAAATGAGCCATGCACTTGGGAAAGGGAACGACCCGAGCATGCACAGTCGAGATGAAATCCCATGACGCTAACTCCTCTCATCACATCCAGAACAGACACCCCACAAATCAAATTCAAGACAAACTGAAGAACCACTCCATTGCAAAAAACACTGGATAATTCATGTGGAAAAAATTAGTGTTTTTTAAAATCCACATTCCACCTCTCAAACCCAATTCAAGATATGCATGTCCCCCATATGCAAACAGCATGTGCATGCATATGCACACACACTATACATTGATCTGTTGATAGGGGCCTCAAGGGAGGAACTAGGGCCCTGTAGCTCATTTATTAGAGGCCAGTGCTTCAGGACCAAGTTGGCTTTTCAACTCCACTCGACTACAAGGACAAAAGCTTCCCGGGCCAAACTGCAGACCTGCTCCTGTCCCTGCTTCAGACACTGGGGCCAGGTGCCACTTGAGTGGCTGAGTCACAACTATGTAACTCCAGATCAACATGGGTTATAGCCTTCAGATGGGAGAAGTGCAAGACTGATACCATCTGACCTGCTACAGCCACATAGGAAAACAAAAGTGTGGCTGTCCTGGGGTCAGAGATGGAAGGGAGCAGCCATTTGTTCCTTTTTCTCTCTTTCTACAAAGTCACTCTTTAGAGCAACCGCAGATGAAAAAAAAAAGTTTCCTTTCACACCCTCCAACCTATTCCAGAATATTTTATCAGCTTTTCTTAAAATATTTCGGGCAGATGATGTTTTACACACAGGAGCAATAATCAGCTCTAAGTGGTTCACAGAGACAACTGCCACCCAGTGAGTGTTTAGTTTTGTAGAGTTTCTGTCAAGTTTGGTGAGATGCGTTAGAGGGGGAAGCAAGCCCGCCAACTCATTTTAGCATCTGGGAATGTTCATTTCTATTCCACCTGTCCAACAAAGTCTCCATATACACTCGTCAAATCAAAACAAAACAAAAAAAAGTGAATGCAGTGGGTTTGTTTGTTTTTTATATTTTAACATGGTGGTGCCAAACCACGTGCCTTTCAAATCAGGGCGGGCAGATCAGTAATACACTACACTTAATTTATATCCACTTCAGAGGATTTTCAAGTACATGCTTGAAGAAGATGCCCAGCCATTTATAAGCATTTCCAGGTTGTAAATAGACTACTTATCAAAAGGGGTTTTTTGAAACTATTGCTTGGAGATATAACATTAGAAGAAGTCAAGAACAAATAAATCCCCAGGGTTTTAAGGAAAGTGAGGGGAATTGTTCTCTGAAACTCTATATTTAGATGAGCTTCTTTCAAATACAAAGGAAGATTTCAGTGCCTATTTAAAAAAAAAAAGAAAAAAGAAAAAAAAGAAAAAGAAACAGTGCCTATTAAAAAACAAACTAACCTACTATAGTTTCTCTCTTAGGGATACAGAAAAACTTCAGTTTTATCTTTCTTAAAAAGTTCAAAAAGTTAGAAGATAACATTGAATTATTTTTTTTTGGGGGGGTGGTGGTGATCATTTGCCGGGCCTCTCAATTCTTTTTGGAGAGAAAAAAAATATATTACTCAGAGATGCAAATATTTCAATAGCCTTAACACATGGAAATCAAGCATGTTATGTTGAAAGGAAAGTCCGAATGCCAGCGCTTATCAACAACAGGGTTTGACAGACGGGTAACAGTTAATGTCCCATGCTACATTTCTTGGTTGTGATGATGAACATACCTTTGGTACATGAATAAGATCAGGTTTTGGTACAGAAGCCACTCTGGAAGAGAAAAACATACATATAATTGTAAAAACAAATGCTTTAATGTTTAACTATTTCCCTTTTCCAACTCACCATATCCACCCACAGATACATAAATTATATCATTTTATTTCCACTAAGGGAAACAAGACGTATGTAAGTTCAGCCTTCTCCATCATACATAATATAGGGCAAAAGCAAAAACAAACTGGATGAATTTATCCAGATACAACACTAGGAAATCTAGCATCTATCACCACGTACTATTTCATTTAGAAATTCATAATACCATATCACCAGTTAGAAGACATTAGCTGAAATTTGCTTATTGTTTTCCTTCCTTTCATAAGAAAATACATCATGTAACTCAGAAGCTCTGGTCAGATAAACTGCATTTTAAAGCACATAACCCTTATCCAGTTTTAAAACTGAAAGCTTCCTTTTAGAACAACAAAAATCCTTCTGAATGACTTAGCAAATTAAACAATACGGGAACTTTTGGCACAATCTGTGGTCTTCAAAGGTAAGGCTAATGTCACTTGAACTCCACAGTAGGTAGCAAAAAAAAATTTCTTCCAAACAATGAGTGCATTGAAACTACCACTGGGTGGTGGGAAGCAAAGGAAGTATCGCAATGGAATGGATGAAGAAGATAAAGAATTGACAAATTTTGTTATACCTAAACTGAACTGGCAATATCTGATGGGTAAAGGCATCTCACTAGATTTATTGTTTTTTCAGATTTGCACATACATGCAAAAATACACATATGCACATCCTACAATTTCAAAAAAGCAATAAAACCAACAAAAAGTCCAACCCACTCATATTTTTTCTGACCACATTGCAGTTGATATGCTTTAGTCTTTTCTTGTTGTTTCGGCAGAAAAGTGGCTTCCTGCCACATTTGAACACATTTCTGGCCTTATTTGGTAGCTGGTCAGAAAAGCTGGCACCTTTAACGGTCCAAGCAACAACAATCATATCCTGCCTGAAATCGTGCAACCCTGATTTCCTAAGAATCTTCTAAATAGCAGTTTGCTGAACTGAAGCTGGGTTATCATATCTAAAAGGTAGAGGCAAAAAAGTGTTTATTTGGAGATCAGCAGAGGCAACATTTTAATTAAACACCTCTATTGTATAAACCAGTTTTACTGCTTCTAGCAGTGAAAACATGGAGAGCTATATCTGAAGTAGGCACACTTAGCCCATTTAACTGACGTCTTCTCAACTCTTAACAAATGTCTTTTTTTCTTTCTTAGTAACTGTTCAAAATGTTTATTCCTTCCCTCAAAGCCATTTGGTCCTAAGGGCTCATCTGATTCCAATAAAAGCCTTCCTGTTGTTCGGGTTCAGTAACTAACTTATAAAAAAGGGAGATGCATATAATCCACATGCTACATTATCAAACCAAACCAAACAGAACAACAAGAAGCAAAAAAAAAAAAAACAAAAACAAAAAAGCACCACCACCACCACCAACTATAGTACACAAGAAGATCATCTTCTGCACTTTGCCTTCATCGTTTGTGCATTTCTGCTGACACATATCATGTCCACGTCAACAATAATTCTCAGAGAGAGGGTTTTCCCTGCTTTCAGGAAGAGGTCTGTTCTCCAGTTTCCCATAGAGTTTGCAGCCTATGAGAATACTGACCTCCGGACCTCCAAAGCACCGGGGTGCATCATTAATCACTCCTAATTGCAGAGTTGTCAATTTGCAGCAACAAAAGCAAGAAGAAAAAAAATGCCAACACGTACGGACACTTTTCTTTCTTTTTAAAGACTGGAGTTACAAGGAAATGTATCTTGTTCTATATTTTAGGTATGTATTTTTTAATAAAGTAACTTGCAATGTTTCGTATATTTATTAAACTGGTCTAACAGTTAGAGGTAGAAAGATATTCACTATTCAAATCAACTCCCGTATTTCACGGTTGAGAAAAAAAATCTGTTTGCTAATGCTGGACCCTGAAGTTCAAGTCTGTAAGAGAAACACAATTAATTTTTTGTTTTCTAAAATAATTAAATTTAAGGTTGCAATGCATGAGATTGATCTACATTCACATTCTACAGCACAAAAAATTATTTCAACCATTATTTCCAGATGATCTGAAGACATTCTTAAAAATTAATCTTTAAAAATGCCAGTAAAAAAAAAGAGAGGTTTGATAACTACAATGTTCCCAATGTTCTTTTAACATTGGAGTCAGACAGCATAACATTACTTTATTTCCCCCAAACATACTTGAAACAAGGATATAAATTTGCGTGTCCCAGACATACTTCAAACAGTTTAACTTGGCCTTGTTGACTTCAGACCATAATCAGACTAAAATCTGTGATTTATCCAGTACTGCATAAAGAAAATGCTCACCCAGCAAACTGAGCCACCAGGATCTGAATGTGAAAAATGTACAGTGGTTAAGACAAGATAGTACAAGAGGAAAAGCACAGTTCAAGCTGAAGAGCAAAACATGTCCAACACATACATTAAAGAAAATACTTGCTACAGGGCTTACATCTTGACTATTGCCCTTGGAATTGGGATAGATATTACAAAATCTGCAGAGCAAAAAAATAATTTAACTGCAGAATCTTGAACTTTTTTTTTCTTTTTTTTTCAGCTGTTAGCACCTGGCTTCCCACCTAGCAATTAGACATGTTAGGATTTCATGCTATTTTGGTTAAGCAGAATGTATTAATACCTGATGATACAGGCTTTCAGAAGGAGATGACATTCTTGCCCTGTTACTACTCATTAGAAAAGAAGGACAGCTTGAAGCAGGGGATTTTCTGAATGATTTAAAGCTGGCAGTTCAGTATATTAGTTTATGCAGTATTTTCGGTAACATACAAACAAAACAAAGACATAAAAGCTCAGTATAAACACTTATTATAAACAGCACACACAAAAGACCTTGGTTAATGGTTGCTGGAGTGAGTTCCAGGCTTCAGTTTCAAGCTTCTTACAAATTATTACAGACAATGAAAATACAGGCAACAGTCATCAGTTACTGACAGCTGGGATACTGAAAATGAAAGTGCACAACATTTTTGCACACACTTCTCCAAAGTTGTTTGTTCTTTCAAAAAAAGGCTATATTTAGTCTGTGTAAACAATTCACTTCAACCAGACAAACATGATCAAATTTGCTCTCCAAACATCCCACAAGCTGTTCCTCTCCGATGAATACTTTTGTGACATTTAATGCAATTCAAAACATTCCAACTTCCAGCACAGCCTTATTAGGAAAGTGAGTCTGCTCTTTGCTATAAGCAGTGTGCCCAGCAGAAACTATTCATTCTTTAAATTCTCCTTTTATTCATCCCCCCTTCCAAGTATTTCACCCATTAAAGAGACACAAACAATGTAACCGAATCCTTCCATAATCCCTAATATCTGGAAACCCCCAGCTAAAGCTATGAGCACAATTTGGTACGTCATCTCTAAAACTTGATCGTCAACAAAAACACTGTAATCTCACTGATTAGTGTTAGGGAACTAAACTCAAGGCAAAGCAGGATTCCTCAGAGGCCCAAATCCACAGCTGAAAAATCCATCAAGCTTTACTGAACTTAAAATCCAAAAGATGTGTTTCAGACTTGTCTCTCCTGAACTCCATTAAGATGCCACCACCCACAGACCCTTTCGTAAAGGCACAATACGGTAAACCACAAGGAGGTATTTGCACTCAGCAACCCCTCTACAAACAAGGGAAACATGTAATACCTGCATTAATATAGGTATTGTGTTTGTTGTTTTGTTTTTCTTTTTTTTGTATCTCTGTAACTTAAAGGATTGCTCATAAACTCCAGTCTGAGATACAACAATGAGAAGAAGCTGCAAAACCTTCATTCATAAAATGAAGTCTAGGCTGGAAGACTTTCTGCGAAGTTGTATTTGTTGGTCTGAACTGAATCTTTCTAATAAAAGAAAGAAAGGAAGGATTTTTTTTTTCCTCTCATTTTGAAAACTAACTCCTTTTTCCTAGCTGATCAATCATGATACAGTTTCTGGCAGCAGATACGACATCCCTGAAAAGCCTCTGGTCAGGTCTTCTTGCTGAAAACTTGTTCTTTTAAGGGTTTTGCCATTGTAGTCTGCAAGTTCTGTTTTGCTGTTTTTTTTTTGAACCATTTTTTTTTTCTAGACAGCAGCCAGTTGACAGGGCAGAAAGCTAAATGCATTTGCTTTTCATAAATTAGCCAACCCTCATGAAACCAAGAAAATGACAAGCAGAAAATGTTTAACATTATATATAATAAGCTATGACTTTTACTAGAGGCTATCTGAACAAAAACAAATGCAGATGTAATTTAAAGCACAGAAAAAAGAACAATCCAAATATTTTTTTTCCCTAGTCCAAAGCCCTTTCCCTATTGCAGACATAATTCAATTCTTACTGACTCTGTATCACAGGAACAGAAGAGAAAAAATATTCTTAAATTTGCTTCTTGTTGCAGCTTATGCATTATCAGAAATGGTTGCCTTACATTAAAAACTTTATTCATCTGCCAGGTGGTAATATACCATGCAACTACACTCCCCACAGCTTTACAGAAACACACTTACTGCCTCGGGTGACATGAACCGGCACATCGGCACTGCAGAGATCTTGCTAGGACAAGCACCTGTGGCCCAGAAACTGCAACCCTGTGCACATCCCCATACACAGCAAAGAAGAGGCAGCAAAATTATCATTAAGCACTAGAGAACTTCAGTCATGAGAACTGGAAAGTGCTGCAGTCATTGCAAAAAGGAG
Source organism: Chauna torquata (assembly GCA_013399475.1). Classification (NCBI taxonomy): domain Eukaryota; kingdom Metazoa; phylum Chordata; class Aves; order Anseriformes; family Anhimidae; genus Chauna; species Chauna torquata. Next base: position 100,493 of record VXAL01006946.1, read on the forward strand.
ATGGACTTTTTTTTTCTCCTTAAAAAACACTGCAATGTTTTCAAATCTGTACTTTGGTCATTGTGCTTGGTAGCATACCAACAGGCTGCTATGATGACTGTCAACCACATTTTCTCTCCTAAGCCATTCTCTTTGTTCTGGTTTAGTATGTTAGTTTTCATTTAGTTGAACACGTCAAATAATGACAAGCATGGAAGAAGGAAGATTGGATGCTCATTTGCTGTTTCAAAACATAATGGCATTTCAGATACCACATATATCAAGGAGTCTTAGTGCTAACATCTCATTCTGCAAGCTAACTCTTACATTAAAAATGCATATTTCTCCTCTTGCCCTACAAAAACAGGCTGCAAAAGCTGTGACAATTCAAATGTTACAACACAAACACTAATGTGAGACACATTTGTCTCAGCATTGAGAAACAAAATACTGAAAAGAGTTTCTGTGGATGCTCGGTTTGCATCTGAAATGACAAAAAAGGTGCTCCATATTCAGATGAGCGATTTTTAAACAGCTTGTATCTTTAAACCGAACTTTGAAAGAATTGTCATTTAGACTTTCAGGCTTCACAGTCTTTGCTGAGGTATATTTAATGGAGTATGCTGAGAATATTGGCATTTATTTCTTCATAGAATAGTATGTCAAGACAATATTTGCCATCTCTGAAACGGTACTTTGTTACATTTAGCCTAGGAATATTACCTTACGAGTCATTCAACGCATATTCCATTTCATTAACTTTAAAGGCAGAGTATTAATATAACGTAAATGTCAGCATTTTGCATTCGGTATATGATACATAATACCTTTACATCCCCACACCGTGCACTCCCCCAGCACTTCGGATTAAGATGAAGCATGAAGTCAGGTAAAAGCAAGAAAAATTATGTCCTTGCTTTACCGCTTATTTGATAGTTAGCCAAATCAAATGTAGGTCCCTCTCAAATTTAAATAACATTTGGGATTTCATTATTATGTGTTAAAATAAACAGCGCTGACATTTTCAGAGAGGAAGCAACTGCCCTCTGCTTTGGTATTCCTGCCCACAAAGGATTAGTTGTTTTCAAGACCTCCCAAAGGCAACCACCGCTCATAGTCTCATTCCTGTGGTCTGTGGCAACCCTACTGAACGCATTTGTAAAGAGAGTTTAAGTGCAGTCAGATAATATTTTATTCTATTAAGGCAAAGCCAGAAACAAACTAAAAGCTAAGGAAAAAAATACTGTGGAATATATCTCACTTACCTTCTGACTGACAAAGATTTTGAAAAACATGCTTTTCATTCCCATGAAGGCAGGAGTTTTAGAAACCTGCAGGTACCATGCGTACGACCAGGACTGGACCAGGAGAGGTACATCTGTTTGTACCTGCCTGTGACTCCCTGGCCAGAGTTGAGACAGGAAAAGCATGCCTCGTATCAAGCACAGTCTTTGCATTACAAACTCTCTGGCATATCCGTATACAACTGTGGGTGTTCAAGTCCTGTCTTCTAGTTCAGGAGGCAGGAATCCCACCTTGCTACTGCTTTGCTACTCACAAGTGATGGGAAAAATAATGGCTCATCTATAAGACTTGCCTATTACCTCCAGTGATGGTGGTTATTTCTATCAGTTGTGCCTTGCCATAACTGATTTTTTTTTTTTAGCATTCCTAAAGCTGTTTTGCCAAATAACAGTATCCATAATAACAGTTAAGCGCAAATATCAAGACAGAACAAAAAGCCTTCAGCAACTATACCCTGACTTTCAATAAAGTGGAATTTATACATTTAATTTTCTTAAAAAGCACTTATTAGATACTAGTTCTAACACAGCAACCTACCTTTTAAAAATAGTCAGCTTAATGGAAAGCATAGGTTTAAACGACTCACAGACCTAGTCATTCCTCCAAAGCCCTCAAAAAAAAAATGCTCAACTCCATGCTGCCTTCAGTCTGGCATGAAATCTAGGCTATAATTTAGGATATTCAACACTACAAACTAAATTATTTTTTCCAGTGCCTTCCACACTATGGTGACTAATGTTTAAATTACCTTTGTCCGAAACAGCCTAAATAACCTTGAAAGTGCAGTCGCGTATATTTTAACTGGAAATTCATGACAAACAGCTTTTCAATCCCCAACATATCCTTATTAGGGATTTTTTTAAATCTTTTTTTCTTTATAAGTGCATGCTTGGGAATGAGCATTTATATCAGGTTTTATCTCTCAAGTAAAGAAACAGGCAATTTAGAGAGCCTTTAGACTTATATTTTACTTCTTATGGGAGCAAAATACATCTCTCCTCTACAAAGCAGCTCACCCATTCACAGCTTCATGACTAACTCAGAGTAAAATGTGGAAGCATAGTTAGCCAGATGGGATGAAAACTCAGTTTCCAAGATGTCAGGCAGCTATAACAGAGAGGAGCCATGTCCTTCACCACGTCACCAGCGCAGGAAGCAGTGTCACCCACCCAGACCCCATCTTTGATCAAATCCGAGTTATCCCCTCATGCCTCCTGTTTCTCATTGACTTAATTATCACACTGAAACGCTTCGAGCAACCTGATACTACAGCTTCTGAGCTTGCATCTGTTTAAGCTCTGCACTAAAACCCTTATTTTACTGTCGGTGGTACTGTGGTGTTTGGAGCTGTACATCACCTCAACCACGTGGACATACACAAAGCCTGTTGCAACTGCATGGCTGGCAGAAAGCCGCTGAGCCTGGGGCTGGTACAGAAAAGACACACATGGCAGAAATCACCAAAGATACACAAGACTAAGTTTGTTTAGAGGGGCTCACCTAGGCCATCCCCAAAGGGGACACCACCCAACTCTCCTGCCTCTCTGCACCCCACATCTGGGGTGACAGGAGGTGATAGCTATGGAGACAGCAGAGCTAAAGCACTATAAACCCCATCGCAGAATTGCTGCAGGATCAGTTTAACGAATATGTACTTGCCGAAGTTCACTTCTCCACCTTGCATCCACCTTCCGTCCTTGCTTTTGTTGGCCTCTATCACTTCCATGTATTGTTCATACATTTATATATTTAAAGTCACTGGTTTAACAGTATGTTTTGTAGGTCTAATATGCTGAGAAAAGTTATTTATGTCTCGACATGATTGATACAGCTTTAGATGTCTACAAACTTCTATTTGAGAGAAGTCCTATAAGAAAACCTGCAAGTATTTTATCTAGAAGGCCTCAGCTTAGCCCTGGCCAACAGGTCTAACCACACCTCTAAAAGAAAGTGAAGTCAAAGAGCAACTGCCAGAGTAAGATCTGTAGCTGGAAATTATTGTCTACTGCAAGAGCTAAGCAAGAAAGATCGAAAAGCAGTAGTCATCTCAAACAGTTAATTCCTGTAGTCAACAAACCAAGGAACCAATTATAATGGAAACTCTCATGCTGACTAAGTAAAGGTGCATAAAGCACAATGCTGTAATTCTTCTGTCATTTGCAGCAACTGTGAAAGAAGAGAAAAATGAACAATTCCATCCGACTCAGACTAATCCAGCTCAGTAAAGAGTTCTCCCTCCCCACAGCCTGGCTTTAGAAAAGTAGCTTTTACCTTTCTCTAATCAAAATACATAAGGGATACTATTCACAGCATGCAAGCATTATATGAGGCAATTAGCTGTTTTTGTGAGCAACTAATCACTGAAGCTAAGCTGATGCAAAACACTGGACAGTAACAAAACCTGTAGAGATTTTTCACAATGCTGCAACCATTACTTCTGCTCTAAGGCAAGACAAAAATAAGCAAGCAACTTCTGACAGGCACAATAAGAATTTTTATTACCCCATGGGGTTTTGCGGTTCTGTGCCACAGACATGACTTATTACTGACAATACGCTGGAATTTTTCAAAGGCAGTAATTTTTTTTAAAAAACTGGGGAAAAAAAAAAAACCACAACCTTTCTACAGAATTTGGCTGCATGGAGAAAACATTTGCATTTAAAAAGAAGGATTTTTTTTCCTTGCAGGTGAATAACAGACTGAAAACAACTGAACTAAAAGCAGATATGGAGAAAGAAACCTTCGTAGTTTCTTTATGTCATACAGTTATCACTGCAACTACTACCCTCTCCATGGGGCACAGACTGTAAATTATTTTCTTTCCTTTAGGAGATAAGCAACTTACCACCCTTCTTCCCTGTTATTAGATTATAGCTTGACTGCAGCTACCACTTTTCTGTTGAATGGTGCAAGTGATGCATATCTAGTAAAACTTTCAGCGGTCGCTTGCAACTTGCATTTAGCTCCATTTCAGACCTCTAGAAAAACACATATAGCTGAAAACCTGTCAGCTTTTCCCAGCATTACCACAAATCCTATCTTTCTTATGCTGTTACGCTTTCATGATACTAACCACTATCTTTCAAGAACACATTTATTTTCCAAACATCCAATCTTTAATTCATTCTCATTACGCTGTCTACTAAGCGAGGTAGAAAGAGCCCTACTGATGAGTCAGGACACTGCAATTTTGATTCTCAACAGCTGAGAGATGATCTTCCATGGCACAGGACTGGTTTTATTTAAACAGTGTCTCATTTTTTCCTGTGGGCAGATGCTTAGGAACAGCTTATCTAACAACACCAGGCACTTAACATATTTACCTTGTTTTTTTTCCCTAGTCTTTATATACCACATTCACAGAGGTGCACAAGTTATTATACGAAATTGAGAAACTAAACATTTACCTGCTATATGTAAATTATTAGCATTATTTAGCTATCTCTTTTAGCTAACTTCAACTATTTTCAGCATATGAAGGGCACAGCGCATTTTTAAACCATGTAAGCTTCTTTTAATCCATTTAGAGACAACTGTCCCTTGACAGATCATCACATACCCTTTTATAATTAAAGAATGCCTGCAAGTTAGCATCATAAACCTTGCATGTTGGAGAGATGTGCTTTTCAGAGGAAAGTAACAGGTGTTGGGCAAATTCTGTATTTGAAAAACAAAAGTGTAAATAGAAACAAGTAACATCACTTGTGGCACCCAAACAATAAGATGAGTGTTTACCTGGACAATACCAGATTTTGAGCAGCAGGGAACCCATAATAGAGAGAACACAATGAAAACGATCTTTCTGCCACTCATAATATTGAGATAACAGGAGCAAGATGCAGTGGATTTTCAAAAGAAGAATTAAAATAAAGTCCATTAAGTATATCACACAATCTAGATAATATCAAGTACGAAACCCCACATTTTCTGAAAAAGGGAAACAAAGTTTCACTCTCAAATGCATTCACAATACTACTCAAATTCACAGGTGAGAAGAATTGCATTCTAATAAATGTTTCTACTTTCCAAAATGTAAGCTTTTCCATTTCTCTAGCCTTAGCCAGGAACACAGGAAGCACCACTGTTCACGCATGACTGCCAAACGATTGCCAAATCCCAAGGCTACTTCAGGTTCTGGGAAGGAAACCAACAGTGCTTTGAAACTTTTTGATCAGAAAACTTTTGGACCCAGGTCAAATCGCCATTATTCAAGCTTGTTGTCTTTCTGGCAGTCTCATTAAGCCATTGAATTCAATGGACATTTGAGTAACACCAGTACTGGAGAACCAAAAGCAGCAGCAAGAAGGTTTTGCCTAGCATTTGCAGAAAGTCATCATTTCCTTGACTTTCTGATGTCTTCCTATTAACACTTTTCTTCATGGATTTAATACAGGGGAGGAAAAATATTGCTCAGAGTGTCCCAAAGCACTACAAGCAGTACAGTCACGCTAGCCTCAAGATGTTCTTAATCAGGCTGTTTGGAAATCGGTCATGCAGGCAAAATGAGATCTGTACTGTTCCTTACCTTAGCAAGTTACAGTGCACACAAAGCACATAAGACTTCCATAGTGAAACTTCTCAGGCAGAAGCGCGGTTTCCCCTGTATTTCCTGGTTTAGGACCTTGACATCTTTGCTCAAAGCCTTCTTTCTATGACATGACTTTTTGCAGTTGAACCAGAGGCCATGAAAGGCTTACTCCAATAACAACTCCAGTGGAAAACAAGGCAGAGACAGTATGACAACAATGACTGGCTTCCATGACAGTAAAAGAATTTCTTCAATTTCACGTTCTGGTCCTCAATCACTGGCACGAAACGTGCCTCAGAAACAGGCCACAGAGCAACATTACCTGTTCCTACCAAAAATGTTTATAGCTCCACAGCTGCATGCTAGAAGAGGCTCGAGCACGCCAGCGTTTTTGTTTCTGTTGTTACTGGTTTGTTACGGTTTAATGATTAAGTCACTTCGTTTTTCTTATCTATACCCATCCTACATTTAGTGCATTTAAATTAAAGCAACAAGTACCAAACAAATACCTCTGGCTACATAAATAATGTGAAACGAAGCAATTAGTGCAATACCATAGGAAAACAAACGCCAAGAAATGCGATTAATTTTTATGCAGGCAGTAACATGTGTAAGAGCTGTCTCCTCCCAACCTCATGTTCAATCACTGGGACAGGAGATCTTTGAGTGTTTTATAGCCTCATATCATGTACAATCCAGTCCAGTCACTGGAGTAAGTTGCTGGTATGTACAACTTAAGGGGTCTCGCGTTTTTAGTGAATCGAATATGGTAACTCTTCCACACTGCCCATAGAGGCCAGGCTTGCTCTTACCCAATAACTGTAGTTGGCATAAAAACAGAGAGGAGCAATTCTTCCACAAAGAAGAACAAAAACAAACAAACAAACCAATTCTTCCATATCTACAGATATCACTACCTCTTTCAACAAATGCCTTGCAGAGCCTAGATTACTGATCCCATAGAAAAGAGCACACAGGGACACTGACAGCTTATCTTAACATATCTGAGTGCCTTGCCCTTCAGTATTTTCATCTACTCCCATGTAAACGGGCTCAAGATTTGGCCAGGCACTTTCTGTCCTTTAGAGTAACAATCAGCCAGGCACAGTACACAAACAACACTAACCAAGCTGAAATAGAGGATTACATATTTCTTTAGTGGCACTGTGCATTTTGCAGATACAGCTAAAGCTTGGGAGGAGCCTGTCCTGAAGCATATTGGACACCATACACACAAGCACTGGACAACTTCGCTACAGCAATGCTTGTTTCCAGACACCAAAGCAAAGATCTTCAGGGAAAGATACTGTTCATTTGCTGTAAGAGAAGGGGTTTGGATTATTTTTTTCAATCTCTGTGACTTTGCTTATACCTAACACTCCCTGATAAAATATAATCAGGGACTGATTTCCTCAAACGAATGCATCCCAAATGATTCTCTGTATCCTCAAGAAAAGCATACTAATACACCCATGAGTGATCTTTGGACCAGACAAGTACATGTGCTCTCGGGCGTGGAGGAGTTTTAGCAGCTGCATTGTTCTAATGCAGCTGTTCACAATTACTGGCATGCGTTGTGAGGCCTGTCTGATTACAGCTTGTTTCATCTATATATAAATGCATTATTTTGCTCCTCAAAAGTCTGGCATTCAGATGATATCTGCAATGCTTCAAAACTGAACTCTATCTGTGATGTCCCAGCTAGCTATTTTAAAGTGTGCCAACAGAATTAAAATGTCACTAAAGATCATACCACTCTCTGAGGTATCTGTGTTATTTTAAGACGTGAATATAAACTGTGGCCAACTTCACATTGTCTCCCTAAATCTTTCACTCAATAGCTATGGCCATAGCTTAAAATAAATCTGTGAAGCCAATGACACCACAATTTGCATGCTAACTAATGAGCCTCTGAAATTCCAAAAAGGTATTGGATGGGTTGCAAAGGTCAAATCAGGAATGGAAAGAAAAGTTTCACCTGAGATTGTGAATGGCAAATCACCCTGGAGACCAGTTACACAGAAGATCCTATACCCTTTTTCAACAGCATTAGTATGAAAATCTGCTGAAAGTGGTGCTGAGGAATGTTTAAATTCCTTACCTCAAGTACAGGAGCTCTGAAAGCACTGGACCACTGACTGCAGAAAAAGTTCCTTACAAGTAGCTGCATGCTAATTTGATCCTGCAAATTATTGTTGTATGGATGCTGCTTTAGTAAAAGATGCTGTTTTGTTGAACCACGGTGTGGAGTGCAACTCCACAGTCTATTACAGAAAGCATTTTTCAGAGGAAAAAGACTGGGTCTCAGCTGCTCCCTACAATGCTTTCTAGGCATGCATTTGACTTGGAGCTAGGATATGCATAACGTGAAACATTGGTCTCTGCACTGTAAATTACACTTCTTGGGTGATCTCTTTGGACAAAGATGAAAAGCTCAATTGTCCAGACATCTTTTCTTAATGCATTTATGCTACACAGACCAGGAACCAGTATTGTTTTTCTTGGGTCAACTGCTATCTCCAAGAGGAAACATCCATGAACAAAGAGAAAAATACTTTAATGATCTGTGCGAGGCTTAAGATTTCTGCAATCTCATGCAAAAATGGGAAAGCAATTCTTCACAGGCTTGAAAAATATTCTGTGGAATTAAACAAAGCTTGGGATGGATAGCAAGGTACAGAAACCAGAAAAGAAATGCCGGCTTTCTTCTGGTCACCAAAAAGGTCCAAACGTGATATCCCATGGCCTTCTTCACTCCAGCAGTGTCTAGTTGCAGTAGCCACATGCACAACTCTGATTTTTGGAGAGCTCTCACCAAGGCTGGTCCTTGCCTACCCAAGCCCTTCCTACAAGGCTGGGCCAAGCCCTAGAGATGCAGAGAGTATGAAATGATTGCAACCACTTGAGCTCCCTAATCCTACACTGAGACACTTCCCCATCCATCATCACAGAAATACAAATTTCTTTTGGGCCCTGGAGCCATTTCTGCCAGTTTTTTTTTTTCTTTTTTTCCTTTTTCCTGTCTGACCGTTATTAGCGAGCCACAGTAACCTATAGCGGGGGAGAGTGTTGGACCACTAATGGCATATACTGTATCTTCATTTCCACATTTTTAACTAAATGGGTAGCAGCAAAGTCTGATAGATCCTCTTTAAGAAGAGCAATTAAAAACAAAACAAAACAAACAAACAAAACCTGTAGACGGGCAGGGAGATGCACAAAAAAGGAAAAATGCTGAAAAAGTCAAAAGGTAACAACAATTTGGTGACTCATGATGAGAAAAGTCTTCCGTGGTGTTTAAAACACACAAAAGCAAACAGCAGGAACTTGGTGAATCAAAAGAAGGATCAGATGAATTCTTAGCATTTTTAACGAATAAAATCATTTGGGTGAATTATACAATGAATAGGGTAGGGAAGAGTAAATATCTAATGTTTGCAATTACTGCTGCTCACCCCCATACTTCCTTTTGGCCTCACCCACAGTGTGCAGCTATTCATGGTATCTCATCCTAACAAGGAGACATTCTGTAATGTTAATATATTAGAGGGAAAAAATAAAGAAAAAACAAACCTCAGCCAAGAAAAATATCCATGATCAAAACTAAAGGCATAGCTTTAAAATAAAAATCATCTATGAAATTACATCTTCTGTCAAAGCCCCACAGAAAACTACAACCTTCTCCGCCTCTCCTTTAAAAAGGCAGAAAGAAAAGGAAAACAAAAGGAAGAGCTTCACAGTGTCCTTTATTCAGATTTGATCAAAGATGGGTTTTGTCTGCTAAACACCGGCTTATGGCAGAAACAGTTCAGGTCCAGCCCTGCAAGCAAGCTATTATGTTTCCCCAGGAAGGATGCTAAGTGCCTCAGGCTCCATTATCTTTAACATCAGATGAAATCCTTCTCAATAAACAAATAACTTTTTTCCACCTCAGGAGAAATTCGAAACTTAATAACCGTGTTTTATTTCAAAGTGTTTTTGTTATTTCTAGTATGAAAATAAACAAATGCATCAAAGCTAGGAAGCCATCCTCCCTACCAAGATAGGTCTACCAGATTAGTACCACCTTATGAGTACATTAAATGTATTTCTAATTCCTCCAACTTTTTTTTTTTATGATCAACAATAACATTGAATTGATATAATACTAGTTTTAGCACTGACATTCTACCTCCAGTCACCTCTATGTAATTGCATAACAGAAACTGTAGAGCGGTTTTTGCGTTGTTGTTCTTTGTGGTTTTGAACAACTTGCAACAGCTACATTTATTGTCATTAAAATGTTTTACCAGCAAATATAAGTAAGGACCATTTGCTTAAAAAACTTAGTAAAGTGACCTGTATATTTTATTCATTAGTTTAAAATACTAGTTCTGAAATTTACCTGGATCCTAAAAAACCCCGCCTCTGAGAGCTTTTCAGAACGGTGGCTAGGAAATGCAAGAAACAATTTTCATTTATGAGACATTTAATCTCTTCTTCCCAGCCTCACTTCCTGCCAAAACACTTCCTAACATGATAACTGAGGCTTGATAATGATTTTTTCCTGTTTTTTTTTTTTTTTAAACCACTGTGCTGTTTATCTGAGTTGTGCTGAAACTTGATTTCGTCCCATCCATTCCCGTCACTGTGCCACCCAAGCAGCGCCGCCACAACAGGAACTTCAGTCTGCCCTTACCCCAAGCTTTCTGCTCCAAAAAAGCTCCCTTCGGCCACTTTGATAAGAGTAATCGGTACAAAAATCCTACAAACGTATGCTCTTTATAATTACATTATTCACGTTGCTCCTTTTTAGGTAGCTCTAAGAGATGGTATAATAGAAAAAAAAAAAAAAAGCATTTCTACCAGCATTCACTTCACTATCACCTTAACGGGGTGGTGTTTTATGAGTTAACAAGACTTGGTGGAAAATGACTGACTTGTTGACCTCTTACCTTCCTTCCAAACTTTGGAAAGCAGATAACTGGCAACACTTTTGGCCAAGGGACTCCAAGATCACTATCGACAGCAGGCACATTTATGAATTTCAGTACTTGAGAGGCCTTGAATGGAAAGTATTACACATTTTTGTTCTTACAAAAACTGTTACATATTATACTTAGCACAGTATGTGTATTTTAGTGACTCCATGTGTCACTGAAAATTATAGTCTGCTCATGTGGAGTGGCTGTGTATGTAAAGGAAAAATAATCTGTTAGTAATTGAGAAGCATTAGTTATCTCTAAAGTCACTGTGCTCATTAAAACTTTGGCTTTCTAAACTCTAATACATTTTAAGAATGTATTCTACATTCCATTTTTCGCATAGATGCTTAGTAGTTATAGGGGACACTATATGGTCAGTAGACTAATTAGCCTGGTTTTGGTTGTTTTCCTACCAAAACCGAGTGTTAAAAGTCCCCTCTGCTGAAGCTCACACTATTTTCATAATTCATTACTTTTTGCCGAAATGTTCTAACTTCGTACAGCAGCAGTCGTAGCTTAAACACAGAAAATACATTAGTCAAAAAAGCAAGCCCCTCAAAACAACTGCCTCTAAGATAACCCATTTAATTGCCTACTGAAAACTTAATAATCCAGAAAGCAACAGCAAATATCAGCTTGGAAAGTGTCTCACCTGATCACAAACTCTCTGTGAACTCTGTGTGCCTGTCTCAAGACAATGGCTTCTAGCCTTTAAAATTTCTTTTTTTTTTTTTTTGGCAGATTTTCTGCTCAGCCACATAAAACTAGCTTCTCGAACCTTTATTTTTTTATTTCATTTCTTTTCAACAGTATTTTAATTTTATCTTGGTAAGAATTAGGAAAGTTAGGACATCAAAGCTTGACAAAACTGTGGGAGAAAAATTCTCAGCTGACATTATACGCTTAGAAGTTGCAATGCATTAAAAGGAATATTGAAGACCCAAAATATGAAAGCATGTAAATCTGTTGTGAATTTAAATGTGACAGAGATTGAAATCATTTGCAAATTGCATTTTAATGACAGACTATACTCAGCTTACACAAAAATGCTGGAAAAAAGCTAAGACCTAAACTTGTGCCAATATTTTATAAAGTATGCACCAAACACTTTGTTCGCATCAACTTCAATTAAACTAAACTGAGAAAATAAACAAGAATCATTTACTCAGTTTATAGGAGAAGCATCATCGTTAAGTGGAAAAAAAAAAAAATCCAAGTTCAGTTCTGGTTCACAGGGACACAACTCCTCCACCGTAGACAGGCGAGTTCTGTTTTGAGCATCTAAGGCAAGTGAGCAAATTTGACCCAATTTTTTAGTGGGCAAATTACTACCTGTGTTCTTGAAATATTTGCAATAGCATTTTTTTTTCCCCCATGTCATCCCTACACATTTTTTGCTACCATTTCTGTTTTTAAATTCTCAAGGCAAGTCTTTGCCATCTTGTGTTTTTGCAGAGGCAGCATCAGACGCTTCCCTTGTATTGATTAGTTGCCTCGGGGTTGGGGAGAACAAAGATCTGTCATCTCCAGCAGTGGCTGCTGGTGTCAGGTCATATGCAAGACAGAGGAGGATTGTGGAACAAACACAAAGCAAGGGGAGCAGGTTAAAAGGGCTGTCCAAAACCTTTATAAAGTTGAAGTAATGTCTCTCAAACCATCTTACTCATCACAAGAAGGAACGGGAATTTGTCTTTCCAAGCACTTTTTGGGCAGAGGCTCAAACACAGAAGCGCTCCACCAAAAGATGGCAGGAGGTCAGGAGGAAAGCATGGGGGCTCTGCCCCAGCTGAGAATCAAAGCCCTGTCAAAACCAGAAGTTGCTGCACCTCCATGAATGAATAATGTGCATTGAGCAACTGCAAAGACAAAGTGTGTTTTTTTCTTGGGGGGAAATAAGCATTCAGCTGCAACTGAACCGAAGGGTCAGATGAATCCTCAGCACTTCCTAGCACAGGTCCCAAACCACAAAGCTAACAAAGGCTCGGATCAGCTGCAGACCTTGCCAAAAGCAGAAAAGGTGTACAGAAGTGGGTAAAGCAGATTGACATTTTCTTCCTGGATAGCTCACCATGCGTTAAGTGAAAGCAGGGATACACTGTGCACAAAGCTAGAGGAAAAAGCAATTAAAGAAAAAAATCAATGTGAGAACATACTTTCCATTTGCACACAGCACAAACACCTTGAGGCTGTCAGCCTGTTTGGGATGAGAGTCATCTTGATAGATATAGGAACCAACACCCATAAGACCCCGATTTAATTGTTAGTTACAAACATTTATCATAATCTAACCCACATCTCTTGTGTAAGCACCCAGGTTTTCACCATGCAGGGGTTACAAAGCCATCCTCCTCAGTGTGGTTTACTTCTCACCCCCCCCCTTCTCAGCTGAATCATCAGATACCAGCCAGAACGAGTCTGGATACCAGACTAACAGGTTCACTGATCCAACACACTCCTCTTTCAGACAAAGCTGTCCCTGCCATTTTTCAATTCTGTTATTGTTCAGGCTTAGCATTCAGACTAGAACACGTCCACTGAAACACATCCTATTCAGTGTCAGGCCAAAACACGTCCTATCGGAAAATGTGAGGCAGTGGTGGGATGTAAAACCACTGTATGCATAGCTCTGTTATTCAAGCTGCAAGCAAAGCCCAGTTTTACATCTAATACCGAAGTTACAGCAGCATTAGGAGATGCAACTCAAAGGTCTGTTTTACAGTGCAATGAAACTCTGTAGTGTATTTTGAACCAGAGCTTCCAAGAGCACAGCTTTCTAATTTTCCCACAGGAAACTTCTCTTCAGGAAGTGAAACTTGTGCATCCTCTAAAACCCATATATTGTTTAGCAGTTCAAAATAGAATTATGCCATCACTGAAATGTAAAAATAAATGTAATAATCAGTATTTGCCTAGTGGGTTCTTGACAACAAGAAAATATCTGGAGGGAAAACACAGACACTTTAGTCGACAAGGAATTAAACTAAAATGATGGTCATCCTTAATTGAATGGTCACCATGACAATTTATGCAATACCTTCCACTGAAGTCCTCAGACCCTCAACAAGCAAATTCAGATTTTACTGTGTGAACAGTAGATAAACGTTATCTGCATAAGAAAAAGAGGAAACTTCTAGTTTTAGGAAATAAAACACTGAAGCCAAACCAAGTCTGCAGCAAATCCAGAAATGGTACAAGAAATCATGCATTGAAAAACTATGCTTAATCACAAAATCTGACACCTGAAATATCAAGATCACTTATCGAAAATATATTTTGCAAATAATATAACACTTCAAATACAGTTGTAATTAGTTGTAAAGCTATAATTAGCTGCATCACACAGCAGATATTAGTAGAGAAACAAAAATAAGTTCTGCTACATTATGCTGCAGCGCTTACACAGCATTAGTGGTTGTCACTGTGAAAACTGGAAGTCCACTACAAAATAGGGAAATGAAAGCCAGAATTGTATTAATGGCTTCCTGGACAGTAATACTGCATGGCCATCACCTCAAATGAAATGAAATATAACAAAATCCTAAGAATATCATTTTTCTGATGGCTTGCTGTAACTACTCATTAAAGAAAGAAAGAAAAAAAACACATTTCACTGAGGATTATGTACAAATGGGAAGAAAAAGTTACCATCCTGAAACAGCTGTGAACCTTTTCTGTATATGAACTAAAAAGCAGGACCAAACTGGGAAGCCACATTAAGAGCAAATGCCATCGCATATCTGCAGTCAAAAATGGAAGTATTCAATGGCTTAATTTCTGCATTTTTCTGAAAAATATTTCCAGCTCCTGGCTTCCACTTTAAGCCCCCTAGGGATGCGTGCTCCTTTCACTCCTCCCCGCTGCACAAGGAGAGGCAATAACAAAAACTAAAAATCACCCAGAGCAAACTCCTGTGGCCACTGCAGGTCTTGAAAACACTGTTGCAGCCCATAGCACCTGGGAAATGATGACTAGGGGAAAGGCTAAGCTGGTATTGCACTGTCAGCTGGCACTTCTACTTATTAAATAAAAGCTTTATAGGATATCACACAGTTATCAACAGTCAGCAAAATTAACTCTTGTAGTATGAGATTTATTAGACTTCCAAAATGAAGATTAGCTTAGTTTTATTCCTGTTTTCCTACATGTATTTAATGCTTGGACATTCATTCAGTCTATCAATTAGAAGCATCCACGCTATTAAAGACTGCTTGGAAAATAAGGTTGATCAGCTTAACAGACAAGCAAAACTGTCTTGAGGAGTTTGCAATCTGGAGATTACTATCAGACAGTGGTTAGACTCCTTCTTGCTGTAAGCAGTAATATAGAAATTTAACCATGCGGAATACATTAGACAATTCCCTGCTGCCCACAAATACAATCCCTCAATTCTGCTTCTTCGCATACTGAAAGAATGCTGGCATCATGTGAGATGCTCTGACTTCCACCTATTTCCAACTAATTATGCTGTTTCAGGTAAAATATATTTGAATAAATTATTACTGTTTGTTCCTGTCTTCACAGACAGAAATTAATCATGTCATATCTCTGCCGGAGTACAGCTGACAGATTTAGTTTAGCTTTAAAACAGAGTGAAAATAGACTTTTATATTACCGTACATCTAAACATCAAGCCAAAACCATTAACTTTCTAATGATTTGCTTGTGTAGAACTGCTTTTAAAACTCGTGTGACCTTTTTCACTGTATAATCTTTTTTTAGCAGTTGAATCTTTGTTTTAAAAAGTCTCATGTCATTGTACATCAGAGTAATTTAATCCCAAAACATTTAGTGGAACTATTTCGGAAGGCAATTATTATCTTATTCATCTTAAACATAAGAATTAAAGAATACAGTCCATATAATAACATGTGGTAAACTTATAATAACATGTGGTAAACATTTTTTCTAGACATATTGGAGAGATCATGCATGGTTTCTATTCTTACAGTAAGGTAATGGTCAGCAAAATCACATCACTTTTTAAAAAAAATCTTCACTTCCTTGATGAAAACAACCTTTTCCATCTTTCTTTCTTTCTTTCTTTCTTTCTTTCTTTCTTTCTTTCTTTTAAACAGATTAAATAAGAGATAAAGTTTAGCATTTAGCAAAGCAAAGGCATGGACATTTCTCACTGATAAAGGCACAAAGCAAGAACACTGCTTAAGGTCCTTTAGTTACCACCCGATCCCTTCCGAACAGGTGGGATCCCTTCCACCACTTTTCTCTCTCCATTTTCAGCAAGAGACTCTCAGATTACACAAGATTTGCAAAACTTCTCTCACAAGCGCTCACTGCACTTCAAACAGTGATGCCCCAACTCATTTCCCACCCAGCTGCTCATAAACCTCTGCAGATTATAAAATCTGAGCTATCAGCCCAAGGGTTTTGCAATTGGCTAATGCTTATTCCATTAAGGACTCAGACTACGAGGACAGGAATCCTGAATTGTGTTTACAGGCACCCAGTTTGTGAGAGGCAGTTACTTCATGATGACCTGACCTCCTTATTTTCCTATCAATGAGGGTGGGATATGGAAATCTTCTCCTAGTCTGACTGCACTGTGGTTCAACCCACCATGGTATGTAGACAAAACCCCAAAAGCACAATGGTATATTTGCTTCAATTGCGACAGCTCAAAGGTAACCTTTTTAATTTCCCTGGAGAAAACCAGGAAAAAAAAAAAAAGGAAAAAAACAGAAAGAAACAAAAAAGAGATTGTGTCCCTCCTCTTCATTCTTTACTGAAATAAATATTTAATTCCATGGCTATTCCTTTGCTTCATTTTCTTTGCCTCTTTTGCCTTTTTTTTTAAAGCCCTACATAACTAGGCTTTTCCTGTGTTAGTATTAATGACATGGTAGGGGGAAAAATATATACTTATTTTTTACTGTAATTTTGGTTACACACATATATTTATACAGTAACAAAAAAAAAGTCTTTATATTTAAAGTTGAAGGAAACA
Organism: Chauna torquata; assembly: GCA_013399475.1. Taxonomy (NCBI): domain Eukaryota; kingdom Metazoa; phylum Chordata; class Aves; order Anseriformes; family Anhimidae; genus Chauna; species Chauna torquata. The sequence goes on from VXAL01006946.1 coordinate 117,231, forward strand.
TTTTGATGCTCAGTAAATAATGATCTACCCATGGTACCTGGCATTGTCCACTATATATTTACTATGCTATTTATGTTCCTGTGTTACTGAAACACCTTTACAAATTCTCATCCTTTGCAGCTTTACAGATCTCTGAAAGGCTCTAAGGTATCCAACATGTGGTAGGCAGCTATCGCTTAGCTAGCCCTCACTCCCATCCATTTTTCTGGCAGATGTGTAGGTATGACCCTACCAAAAAAAAAAAAAAAAACCCACAATAATAAAAAATCACTGAACTCCATTTTTACTTTGCTATCTTCCATTTTCATCCCAGCAACTCTCCTTTGAACTTCAAGGCAACTCTTTAGTTTGCTAGGTTCATTTAGCTGCAGCATGTTTTGTGGTTCATCTAATTGCTAGTTGACATGCAGCAAAATGCTGTGCACAACAGAAGGTTTTGAATTCCAGCTGGAAGCAAGAGCTGTACCCTTCCATGCATTTAGTTTGTGGGCAGACCTTCCAAAGGCATGGCTTAGCCAGCAAAACCTGTTTTAGCTGCTAAATAAGGAGCAAAAACTTTCTACCTTAGCTCCAATTAAAAAAAAAAAAAAAAAGTGCAAACACATGCACCAAGACACCTCTGCATGCAAAGAAGAAACCAGCATCTCCATCACCTTTGAACTCTTTGGACAATCTTCTGCCCAACGCTACTTAATTTCGAAACCAGATAAAACACAAGGCCCTGGGGTGATTCAGTTGCTTGCACTGCAATATACTGCATAAAAGGCCACAAGCAAAACCCTTTCAGCTTCAGAAAATCTCCTGTTAAGATGTACATGTATAAGCCTGCAAGCCTTCAGGTCAGCTGTCAACCTGCGCCTCAGCCACACAGCAACAGTCGCAGCCTCAGATGTGGTGAGGGATGGCAACAGTCCTTGCTTTGAGAGGAGGAGGAAGTCTTCAACAAGACATGACCAGCAGAGCCGAGGGAGGTGTGAAAACCACCAGGCTCCAGACCAGCAGCGTCTCACCTCCAAGCCTTGATGTTGGTGTTTACAAAGCTCACAAGAACTTAAGGAGCCTGCACAAAGTTCATAGGATTTACTTCAAAGAAACAGACTCAGAAACATATTCTGCAAATTTGCAGGTTAAAAGGGGCTTTCTAACCAGCACCTGGTGGCCGTACCTTGCACAGTCATGTTTCTCCTGCAGGTCAAGCTACTCTCAGACCCAAAGGCCATGCTGACCAAAGCACCTGGTGATTTTCATGCCAGGAGGCATGCAGCCTTGAATCACCTCTTCCTCATACCAAGTATCTCCACCAGTGCAGAAGGCTGGGCAAGCCCCACCTTGGCACTGGCACTTCTCTTCAGCCCCATTGAGCAGCACAGTGTCACGGAGCAAACCTGAAGGTCTAATGGAGGACTGACCCTCCATCACAGCCCTGTTGGGACGGCTCTCCTCCCCCTCCACAAAAGCTTTCTGATTTCTGAAAACACACAAGTTTGGCACTGCTGGAACAGACAATTCAGAAATTGGGAGATGGAACACTCACCAGACAGTTTTACCCAGTATACTCAGAGGGCTGTTTTATTTTTCTTTGCCTTAATGCTTTTCTTGCCTAGTCATGCAGGCGCTCTCCTACAGCTGTAAGTGATATGTTTTTGTTTTTAATAGAGGCTCTTCTATTACCAAGTTTTCCTATTTCTGAATACCTGGCTTTGTAACCTGAATGCTTCTTTGGAAACACCTTCCCATGAAATTCCATCAAAACAATAAGATGAAACAAAACCAAAAAGACTCAGGAATTTTAATACATGGAGCAAGGCAGATCCCTGCCTGCATCATTAAGCCAGTTAATTCATTCCACAAACCTCTACCATTTCGAGCTTAAAAAAAAAAAAATAAAAAGCTTAGGTAAGTGCCAGGGCTCCATTTTAGGGCCAGTTCTTTTCAATGTTTTCATAAATGGTTTGGATGTAGGACTAGAAGGTGCTTTGAGTAAGTTTGCTGACGATACTAAACTGGGAGGAGCTGTTGACTGTCGCGGGTGGAAAGGCCTTGCAGACGGATCTAGACAAATTGGAGAGCTGGGCAATCACCAACTGTATGAAGTTTAAC
>VXAL01006946.1:119362-168229 GCA_013399475.1 Chauna torquata
GCATTGCTAGTCGGTCGAGGGAGGTGATTGTCCCGCTCTACTCTGCGCTGGTGCGGCCTCACCTCGAGTACTGTGTGCAGTTTGGGCACCACAGTACAAAAAGGATGTGAAGCTACTGGAGAGTGTCCAGAGAAAGGCTACAAGGATGGTGAAGGGCCTAGAGGGGAAGACATATGAGGAGCAGCTGAGGTCACTTGGTTTGTTCAGCCTGGAAAAGAGGAGGCTGAGGGGAGACCTCATCGCGGTCTACAGCTTCCTCACGAGAGGGAGCGGAGGGGCAAGCATCGATCCCTTCTCTCTGGTGATGAGCAATAGGAGCCAAGGGAATGAAGTCAAGCTGCGACAGGGGAGGTTCAGGTTGGATATCAGGAAAAGGTTCTTCACCGAGAGGGTGGTCGCGCACTGGAACAGGCTCCCCAGGGATGTAGTCATGGCACCAAGCCTGTTGGAGTTTAAGAAGCGTTTAGACCGTGCTCTCAGTCACATGGTCTGAATTTTTGGGTAGACTTGTGTGGAGGCAGGAGTTGGACTCGATGATCCTTGTGGGTCCCTTCCAACTTGGAATATTCTATGATTCTATGGCCTTATTTTCCTCTTTTAAATAAGAAACACTTCAGCGGAGAGCTTGACGTCTTTCTGTTGACAGTTCCAGATGTGGATGGCAGCGCACTCATGCCCTCCTCTGTTACCCTCTTTACAGTCACACCAGCACCTTTTCCTCGGCACAGGCTGCTGCACGCTTACCCTCACAGCGACACGTGTCCTTGGGCTTTGCAAGCCCAATGTCCTCAACCCAGTCTGGCCTGGGAGAGCCACAGTTTTTAAGTAACAAAGCTTTACCAAACACACCTATACCGATTTCCCAAGATGTATGGCCTGAGCACGTCTGGGCTGGAGTTTCAGGCAGACAACAAGAGGCATCTTTCAAACACCAAGTCTTCAAGTTCCTTATGTCATTTAGCAGAGAGGAGGCCATGACCATTTAATACCAGCAACAGAGCAGAAACAGGTTAGGCATTATCTACTGAGGAATCAGGTTAGGCACTTTCTACTAAAACTTCCAGAAGTGTCTCTGGTCAATAACAAAGTTCAACAGGAACGCTTAAAGTCTCACAATCTTATACGCGTTACCTGAATAACCGCTGTCTCAAAGTGTAATGACATAAAATAAGAGAAGCGAACCTCTGTTTGGGAAACACTGTTTTTCAGACAGATTATTTTCAGGTGTAATTATTCAAACAAACGTTACTGTTTGAGTGCAACATTCTAAGATTGAGGAATAAGTTGCCGAAGGGTTTGACTTGCAGCTAAACTATAAATGTATAGTTTATTTACATATTACTAGCCATATGACCTCTACCAAGTTTTGTATTTTTTCCTTCTGTCTCAGCTCATTTTCAAAGGGGTAATAGTGCTCATTTCCTTAATTAGGCAACACTCAGTTTAGACATCCTTGAGAGAAGAGTAACGCAAGAATTATTACAGAAAACAAGAATTCCAGCAAAAAATTGTTGTCAAATTTAGAAAAAAAAATTATTCACGTTGTGATGCTTTAAACCAATTTAGTGCCTATATTCAACTAGCACGGGAAATACAACCTTCTTTTATATGCTAAAAAAGCAAATCACTGAAGAACAAAACTAAAATGAAAATGCCTATGTAAGGGAAACAATGATGACTAGTAAACCAAAGTGGGAGACAAATAAGACTTCCTAATGCATTCTTACCATAGCTTTCGTACAAGTTTATCCTTATATGGTTTATGGAAACAAAATATCCACCCTAAGCAACTCGTGACTCATAAACCTTAAAGTACAAGTCTTAACCATCACCTAAACTGAAACTTGTATTGCTAATGGTTTGAAATCCTTTCTATACTTGTATTCTTCTAGTGATTCCTTTTTCATCATTATTTTTTATTATTATTTTTATTATAAGAACCTCTCCTGCCATTTTATTGAGTGGTTATACTGTTTTCTCACCTTTCCATGGAGACTATTTAAACTTTTAACCTTCAGGACTTCCGATTTCTGTAACGGTAACTAAGGCCAGCTCTTGAGATCAGCGGTACCATTTCCTGCACTGCTGATTTTTATTTCTGCGAGACAAAACAGTTTACAGCTAGCGTACATTAGGGGAATATTTTGACACCTAATGAGCAAAGCACTCAAAAGTCTCTTAAAACCTGGTCTACATCAAGGTGTCTCACCTCCCTATCTTCAAAATGGAAACAAGATCATCCATTTTGTACATGTAATTTGTCAGAATACACATTCCTCACAGCAAAAAGCTCTTCCTCCTGCGCATTTCCCTAGCAAAGCAGGGCTCTCGACACAATAAATGGTAATATCATTTCATTGTTTCCTAATAAAAGCAAGACTGGGAACAATAAAAATAGTGAGTAAAACACAATACTGAGCTAGTCTTACTGCAGACAACCCTTTCTGAAATGGGTAAGTTGAAAAATGACCTTAGAAAACAGAAATCAAATGATCCATAACATTTTTTCCTTATTACCCCACCTCAAACCATGAGAATTTCAGCTGTTCTTAAGCTGGAAGTCTAGACTTTGTATTTCCTGAGAGAAAAACTGAAAAGATGAGGGAGAATACTGTGATAAAGATTTCATACTCAGGAAAGTAGATAAAATAAATGTCACTGTTTTTAACACTTGGGTTTACCAACTGCAGAACCCAGCCTTAAGGCTCATCTGAATTTTGGCTCCGAATTTGTCCTGCCAGCATGGACACCAAAACTGCCCAGCAGGCTCTCGCCTCACCTGAGACTCTTTGGCACCAGCCCTGTGGTTTTCAATAGTTTAGAAAAACAAAAAAAGGAAACAAACAAACAAACAAAAAAACATAGGCATCACCATCGATTGTGTTGTAACACCCATGTTCATTTGCAAAAATCCATGAAGTCAACCACTGCAGAGGTGGAAGCAGCATTAGAGTGACTGCTCACTGCTGACATAAAGCACCCAAAACAGTTTCTGAAGCATTGCAGTATAGTGAGAGAGGTAAATAAACTCAAGGACCCTCCTTTCACTTCCTGAGTCAAATTATCCCAGTCCTTTCTGTCCTAAAGGGCTAAGTTCTTAGGGAGAGATTAAAAAAATTAAAAGTCGTACCATTTTCTCACTATAGCGATCTGTTTTATGAATTAGAGAAGTAAATAAGTTCTGTATTATAAAGATAAAACAAAAACAAAACAAAACCCCGCAGACTGCTTTCCAGGCTTTTTCTCTATCGTTTTTTTCTTAATCCCCGCATCGCTGATTGCCACTTTTTCCAGAAGTTTCATGGGTATCGTGCCCTCATATAATAGTAGAAATACACAATCTCCATCTATCTCGATTCCAAAGAATCATTAAGGCAAGAGTCTGGAGAAACAGTCCCCCAAAACAATATTTAAAATAGCTAGTGGCTCTTAGCTGTTCAGTAACTTACAGATTTATTTATGGAAGTCCGTGCTAAGTAACTGAAGTTGCAAATATATCCAAAAAGCAAGCATCTGGTTTCCATCTGTCCTCATGGGAACCAGGAAAGGGCTTTAACAGAAAAATAAAATATTGGGGTGCAAAAGAGCAAGATCTCAGAGAGGGAGGGGGATGCATACTACAAAGAAAAATTCCCGAACTATGAAATGCATTTAAAGTTTAAAAGAAAAAAGGAAAATGAAAAAAGAAAAAAAAAACTGTTATAAATGTTATAAAAGGGAAAAGAAAATAAGAAAAACCACCGCCCATATTTTTTAAGCCATATCTAATAGGAAAAATGAGCAAATAACATCCCCTAACTGTATTTTAAAAACTGTGAAATAAAATGATAACCTTCATACTAACCAGCAAGAGTTATGTCCTGAACTAATCAATTTTAAAAACATCCACCTGAAAATCATTCCCAACACATAGAAACGTTAGGCACCTAGTGCTGTACACAGCTGGCAACTGCAATTTTATCTATTTGTATTTAAGCAATCTCCAAGCAAAGCAGACTTTCACTGATGACAGCTTTAATTCCAATTCCTTCCAGTGGCAGAGAAGGATTGAATATTTAAAAAAACAGCATGCGATATTGCCTTACGCATGAAGAGAGGAAGCTTTTATTCTCCCTTCAAATATTATGCCAACATTCATTTACAAGTTACTAAACATCTAAATTGGTTTTCCACAAGAGGTACATGCATATCTGCCTCCATGAACATACTCCTTCAAAACTGTAAACAAAGCTTCTGAAGGCATTGCTTTAAATACGTGTCCCAGGCTAGCTACTTCTTGCACCTTAATTTCTTTCTCTTCATTTCATTTTTCCACTTTGCACAAAGAATAGGGAAAGTCAAGTGAAAACCTGACCAGCAGTACAAAATTGTACCAAATTAAAATACCTATAAGGAAGCTGATCGTAAAACTTTTTTCTGTCACCTTTGCCATGTATAATTATGAAGTTATACACATAGATATAGATATAAAAGCTGAAACTATATAAAATAAATTTTATTTTCAAATAACAATTGCTCTGATGATTTTAATTAGTCTCTCCTGAGCAAGCTGCACAGCCAGCATCATCATGAGGCAGGTCATGTACCCAGCAATTGTCCCCCCATGTTGCAATTATTTTCACATCACATCAAAGCCTGCATGACCATATTCACGTCCACATATTCAAGACTACACGAATCTCTGTCAAATTATAACCAATCAAGGATAAAGCAGGCATCCACAGATGAGTGTGCAATACTTCTTATCATTTATCTTGAATACAGGTTATTGTTACCAGCACAAATGTACCAAATGGAAATATATTCTGTTTCCTGCGACTACCTTCACCAAACCGAGTTCTTTCACTTCTTTCACAAAACACCGCATGGACATGCTCACACTACAAAAGCCATTAGCTCAAGACATAATACCTTTCCTGTTTTCTTAGTCCTCACGGTAATACACTAATCAACTGATCATTGTTTTCATTTAAAACAGCAGAAAACTAGGACATTATCTAGGAATTTATATATGCTTTTAGGACTAACCTCAGCATTCTCACATTGTAGCTCAAGCTATCAGTAGCCTGTGTGGAAGTATACAAAAGCTCAACTGTTTAAAAAAAAAAAGAATAAATAAAATAATTAAAAGCTGTAAAAATAATTTTAAAAAAAAAGATGTCTTAGATTTTCCTTTTCTATCTACGGCACCAACACATAATTTAAAGGCCAACATTTTTTCACATTGACAGCATCTCTTTAATCCTGCATGGGAGCAATAATGGCTCAAAATATTTTATTTAGTTTGGTTTTGTTTTGGGAGAAGAGGTAGGAACAGAAGAATACAATTATTGAAATCTCTCAATATTAAAATGGCTTATCTTGCCACCCTGTTTATACCCTCAGGATGCCCTTCTCATGGGCAACCAGCATCTGCAGATAGCATGAGCCAATCCGACTTCACGAAGCACTTTCTTCCAGGCTAAAAAGAATAAATAAACCAACAAAGCAAATCTTGCACAGGCATGGGAGCTGGGAGAGCACTGCCTGTGGCTTTATGGGATCCAGGCAGATGCAGAATCAGCTGAGCCCATGGGACTGCAGAGCAACACAGCTGCGAGACAGGACATCCGTCCCACCCCCAGGTGCTGGGGCTGTTTCTTTGATGTCTGCTGGTTGGATCCCAACTTAGCCTTCAGCCGTCAGGTAGCAGATGCCAATGAGTCAGCTCCTAGGCAGGATAGGAAGGGTGAGAACAGGAGGGGACTGCGCTAACTCATGATTAATCCGATTTTCAAACCACAGCGCAGTCGTCTCTGCACCCAACCAGACAAGTTACTGCCTGTACAGGACACACCTGCTATTCCTTTCTGATATCTGATATTAACCCTGCCCATCAATTTACAATGATGGGAGAAAGTGGGTCAAACCCCCACAGTCGTGGTTACCTGCAGGGGTGACTCAGTGGGCTCCTGGAAAGTGCATTTCCAAACAACCTGCTTGCGTTGTTGAGAATCTGAAAAGCGAATGACACACTAGACACAATGTGATTCTTCTGATGAGCTGGTATAATACCTCTGTTTCATCAAGAAACTCTGAAAGCCAACTTTACAAGTTTCACTGGAGATGATGCCCTTGGCATTAGCCACGCCACAAGACACTCCTTTCTTCAGAGGCTGAGCAAAAGGAACCCTTTATTAAGGGCAGCTAAGGACCAAAGTACAGCAGGACAACAGGCAAAACAAGGAGCAGCAAGCAGGGCTGAAACTGTACCCTCTCAGAAAACAGTGCTCACACAACCATTCAGCTACATGTCTCGTAGGGCTGGGAACAACAACCACCACCCTGGAGAGCTGGACATTTGTCAGACCTACAGCCACGTCATCTCTTACTTTTGCACTCTCTAAGAGGGGTGTTCCTTTCAATAATGCAGGATAATTTGTCAGGAAAGGTAGTAACTGGTGAAGCAATATTGTTATGTGGCTCAACCAACACCCACTGAAAAACTGTGCACTGCTGAAGGAGGGCACAAGCAGCAGGGTGCAATGGCTGTTATTTTTTTTGATAACAAGAAAAGATGGTTCTCATTATGTGATGGTTTCAGGGGCCAATTTTTCTGCAAGATGCTTGCTCACATCATTAAATAAAAAAGCAGCCTTCTAATAAAAGCCAATATTTAGCCCCAGGAGACTTCTGACAGTCTAAAGGAATTTCTTGCTTGTGCTGCTGCTCTTCCTGCTTCGGTTCCAATAACGAGCACATGAGCATCCTGCTGCCTTCTTCCAACCTCACCCAAAATATAGTCCCATGCTAACAATGGTATGCTGAAATTCAAGAAATGGTACATTTTAGGAATGGGGAGGTTGGCCCAAGCTCTAACTTCTATAGTGGATGCTGCAATTAGCAAAGGGAGGCTGCAACTTTGTGTAACAGCAGCAGCACTTTGGGAAACTTTTCTCTCCGACGCTGAGCTGCAGTATTTTCATCCATGTAACTCAAGGGTTGACTGTTTAAAAAATCCATCATTCATCAGCAGGGCGATTCAACTACAGGTAATATAATGGGAATTAATCCTCAAATAGCCCTATGAAGAAGCCAACTATTTCCTAAGTTGGCAGAATTCCTGGAACTGGTCAGCGTTGTACTTCACTTTTGTCCCTAGGAAAACTGAACACCCTTTCCCTCCACCAAAATCCAATGTACAGTTCAGTTTTGTGGAGAAGTGGGTATTATACCATGCTCCACTTATCCTTCTTATTATACCTTAACTTTCCCCTTTTTGTTACTATTTACATGCAACATCAACTTATTAAACAAAAATAGGGTCAGACTTTCTATTAACAGTGTTCTTATGGCTCCTATAATTTCTCTAGTAGTAGGTCCTAAAGTACTCGTTTTAAAGAATATTTCACATTTCGTTTTGGTTTTTAGTGCTTCTTTAGTGACCAGGTAGTCATCCTGTGAAGTAATGCAATCTCACCGCAGTTGGTTCAAGAAACTTTTATCAAAATATACTTCAACCAAAAGCATTGCAGGTCTCTCGAAAGAAAAGAAAAAAAAAAAAAAACACACACACAAAAGACAGATCTGCCACATTAGCTGCTATTCCAACTGCTGGATGTTCAGAAAGGAAGCTAAATGACACTTACTGCGGCAGCTAGATGTAATGGAGTAAGGGGAGGTTTACAAATAAAAACGATGTAGGACTTGACACAAAAAGATGTGCCCCCAGTCAAATGGAGGAAGAGGGGAAAAAGCTTGGTCAGACCTGCTTTTAATTAAAAAACTGTTAACAAAACTGAAGTTCAAAAAGGAAGAGGAACTAGACTTCATACAATGTAGAAGAGGTGACAGAAGGTTGGAAAAGGTCTTTGTCTACTCATGTAATTAACAACTAATAAGTTTTCTAAAATGCTATAAATCAAGACACATTTCAGGCTAGAGCAGTGTATCTTTCAATCACGGCCACTTAACTCCATGCAGTTTGCCAAACCACTTACATGTTTTTATCCTCCAAACAACTGCTATGATGATGATTAATTCTTTAAAAAAAAAAAAAAGAAAAAAAAAGAAAAAAGCTACCTTACCTTTGCAGAGTCATGTTCAGATTGCCTGTACACGCCTTGATCTTGTTTTGTGCTTCTAGATGAGTCATCCCGTCTGTACTTATTCCATCAATGGTGAGAACCACGTCACCAATCCCCACATGTGCTTGGGCTGCCTTTCCACCGTCGTTAAGCTGAAATACCACAAAAACAGCAAATGAGAAACTTGAATGACTTATGCTTATATTCTTTGAATACAGGACCACAACAGCTTATTCATACACTGTTGTGCTCATAGAAACGGGAAAAAAAAAAAATCGTTTCTCCTTTGTGAGCATGCTCCTGTGGAAGCTGCAGTATATCTACTATCTTTCTTTCTGGTGAAGCAATATTTACAATTACTTTTTCTGATTTTGCATGAATGATAGGAAAAGCATTGCACAGCATTAGCCATTTTTCATAACCAAACTCCAGTTCTACTTCACTGGCTGACAGCTGTGCACATTCACCGAGAGACACAAGCAGGGACAGGCACACAAAGTTTTCTGGACGCGAAGTTTCAGTCTCTTATCTCTTCACATCTGAAATTTCTCACACAGGAGGACAGAGGAAGGCTGTAAACCAACATTTTCCAGTCTAGATTTTCAATCTAAGACATCTCTTCAAAGTTGATATATTTGTCAGTGGTTGGTCATGTGTGTGGAAGATTTCATTAGTAGTGAAGCCGACTTTTCCCCAACTGCAACTACTAGAAAGTCAGAAGTTCAACATCACAGACAGGCCAGTTAGAGCACTTTGTTTTGCCTTGTTCTCAGTAGGTTTATAGCCTCAGCCACCCACAGTATATTCAGACCAGAATATGAAAGGCCTCTTGAAAAACCTGCCTCTTTGATCAAGGTCACTGCTGAAGTTCAGCTCAACTGCCTTTGGTCCACTTGAATGAAGCAGTCTAACAGAAACCTTTGTAAAGTTCACGTTATTGACCCCGACTGAACAATCATTTCATCTGATGGCTCTGAATTTCAACTAGCTTCATTCCCAAGGACAGAAATAAAAATAAAGCAACACATGTTAAGATTTATGCACTGATTTATACCCATGGTCCTTAATCTGTTGATCACTTTACAGCTGGCTACAGAAAGCAGTCCCGTATGGTGCAAATTCCTTCTTTGTTTCTGACTGTAGTTCCTCTACCAGAGCACAGAAGCTGTAACTGCTTGGGCTGCACATGCAAAACCTCACAACTCTTTCTTTTGCATGCAAGTGTGAGTCTGTTTCTTGAAGAAAGCACTATGTTTTTAGGGAGATGCTGCAAGCAACAGAATTACATCATTGTTATTTCTAAAAGTGGAGTTCTCCTTGGGCCACAATCACATTCTAGCAAGCGAGGTCTCAAGGGGAGGCAGAAGGATGGCTTTCTTCCACATCGCCTACAGCCTCTCCTTTAGTGAATCCAGTACCTACCAAAAAGTCATCCCTTTCAACAATGAACAGCCACAAACTACAGTCATCAATGTCCACACCATTCCAACAGGAGAAGTGAGGACAGATCTTGAAAACAGTCTGTGGTAAAGGGGTTGAAACACATGGAATACGAGGGAGTCACTTTTTGTATTTGTATATGAACAGTGATATAAAGAATAATGTCACCTGTCAGTAAACTTGTGGAAAGTACCCCATCAGCCTACCAGATGCGGTTAAGGCTTTCCTAAGATCTCAGGGACAATACAAGACAGCTGTGATGTGTATCTGACAGCAACTGAAGACAAACACTTTTGCCTAATGCTGCAATACAAATGCAAACAGAATACTCCAAAAAGGCATAGTTTGACAACACATTTTCTGAAAGTAGAAGATTCCACACTCAGTAGCATTTTCCCACATCAATCCCTATTACACAAACATTTGTAGTCACAATCGTTAGCAACTCAAAAACAACAGCCAAAAAAAAATCAAACAAAACCTGAAAAATCCTTCCGTTTGGTGTTAATTGTATTTTATCAAATACATTATCTTAGTGAAAGGGGAGACAGGAGAGGTAGGAAGACTTGTCATCTCTTCAAATCCAAAATAGCAGTTAGTCCCTCAGCATAGTAGGTCAACGCAATTATTTTAACCAGAGTTGAAACTGAACAGTGCTAACAAGTGGAAGGCAGCAGAGCAAGTCCCATGCAAGGACGACAAGTAGAAGACAGGAAAAAGAAGATGCACTAATTTCAGAAAACTTCTGGGCTTGCTAAATTCATCAGAAGTGCAATTTCTGTGGTGTATCATTTTCCAAAATGCTTCAACAAGAAAGCTAAAATTCCTCAAAAAATTGGTGTTCAGACCCAACTTTTGAGGTAAGAGACCCAATTACTATAAAACCCAGGTCAGGGAACCCCGCGAGCACACAGAAAGCTATGACCAACACAGCTATTTATAGGGAAGATCCTCAAACCTTGGCAGGGGGGAAAAATGCCATAAACAGTTCTCTAAACCGCTACATTACGGCAGGCTGACATTTGTCAGCAACGTCTGGAAAAGGAATGGAACGTAAGGGTGTTAAAAGCTAAAGGTCAGAAGGATCACCATGCGTTGTAGTTGGACTGCTGGAGTGAAGAGAATCCAGCTTTCTCAGAATATACACAAATGGGCACAATCCACATATGATGTAATTCGTGATGAAAAAAAGCAATCTTTTCAAAATGATTATTTTCATTGGAAAGAGGGGGCTTACCTTCCAAAGAAGTGTAAAATAAAACAAATAAATAAATACCACTTTTTGTTGTTGTTGTTTAATTCCAGTGGCCAACACACAACAAACCTCAACAGATCACCTGCCTGTCAAGAGGTCACTCTTAAACAGTTGCCTTCTGGTAATGAAACTCTTTGCATGCACAAGTGGGAGAGAGCTGTAAAATATTTTTATAGCAAAAGCCCAGGCTGAAAATGCCTTAAAAACATGGCTGGGAAGTGCATCTTGGAGATAGGAAAAAAGCAGGGAGCAGGAAGCAGGGAGAGCTGGCTGTGTCCACGAGAGACCTGTCGTGCAGGCAGGGGACCGAATCTGCCTTACAGATGATGGGGTCACAGACATGGCTGAATTATAAATTACTGGACTATTATTTCAAGAACTGTGCATGCAGAGGGATGCCAGAGCAGTAATCTCCTTATCTAGATACAGTAGATAAAACTTCCAAGTAACACCTACAGACTTTGGATAAGAGATCTGACTAACGAAGGTAGGTGAGGTTGGTACTTCTAGGAAATCTCAACTCCAGCACGAGTCTTCCCTGGCAGTGCCGGCCAGCATCCCTGGTTCGTGAAGCATCTGTAACAAGCTAGCGTGGAAGCTACAGGGCAGAGTTTTACCACAGATACTGAAAAGAGCAAAACAATCACAGGAAAAGGTGCATAAAAACACATAAAAATATCAATCTACACTGAACACAGCAGTAGGAATTTGAACATTGAAACAATTAAGAACCTCCTCCCCACTGCATACATATTTATACCCCTACGAACCTCAGTTTTGACATTTCTTAGGTTCTCTACCTGCACATTATCTCTACAAACAGTAAGTTCATATACATACTGGGGATTGTGTATGTACAACTGTGTACATATTTGAAATAAAAGAAAGGTTCCCCATATTCCTTATCACAATGGAAACTAACTCCATTGATTTCACTCTTTTTCATACAGATCCTGAAAAATCCAACAGATATAGAAGCTCTAAAAAAAATGTAGGTGTCAACGTTAAAATTATAAAACAGGCTACCTATGCGTCAAACTAATTTCTAAGCAGCAGCAATATTCCTGAAATCCTTGATGGATATGTTTTCATCCTGTATTTACAGTATGAGGCAAGTTTTTAAAAATCAAGCGTGAATTTCAGCTACAAAAAAAAAAATCAGGAAAAAAAAAGGGGGTTGTGTGGGTTTTTTCTTTTTTTTTTTTTTNTTTTTTTTTTTTTTTTTTTTTTTTTTTTGATGTTACACAGCAGACTTCTAGAACTACCGAACTGCCAAACCAGAAACATTTCCTCCTACTTAGCTGCATGTCTATATTCTCTGGGAAGCTCATTTTGAGACAGAGAGGGAGGCAAGCAGGAGAGGTATTTTGTGATCATGCACCTGCTGAGGCCAATCACTCCCACAGCCCCCAGCACCAAACCTCTTCTCAGTGCCTCAGCAGCCATCAGCTTCATGGCTGAAAGCCAAAATCCAGTCCATGCCATTCAGAGACACTCAGGACGCTTTCTAATAAACACTTACAAAATCACCCCTCTAATATTAGACTTCAGTTTTGTCTGACCCCCAATTTTTTTCATGGCTGTTGTTTTTAAGCATCAGAATTCCAAAACTGCAAATATTGTTCTAAAACATGTTTCAAACTGAGATTAAAAAAAAAGTAAACTAGTTCTTGATCCAGGATGAACTTCAAAGGCAACAGTATAAAGCAATCTCAGCACAGTTCTACCCCTCAGATTTTTAAAAACAAGCAGACCAAAGCACATTGCAATAAGACCACTTTGTTGAGCTAAATTTTAGCCAGCCTATTACTTCATTCTGGAAAAAGAAAAAAAGAAAAAAAGAAAAAAAGAAAAAAAGAAAAAAGAAAAAAGAAAAAAGAAAAAAGAAAAAAGAAAAAAAGAAAAGGAGAAAAAGAAAAAAGACCTTTTTTACTTTTACTTTCCATTTTAGCAAGGTATTTTAACAGATTCGTTCCAGGGAACTTGTGTGTGCACATACATGCACACCTATCTCTGAATCAATGCAATTTGTAGCTTAACTCATTTCTAATTAGCATATAACCATCTGTTTTTCCTCACATGACTAAGAAGTAAACTTGACAAGCATCTCCTTTGGACCATATCATTACGTAGCTTTTATGCAGTAATAAATGAAATACTTAGATTGCAGTTACTCATAAGACAAAGGTCTGTTCGAATAGAGATGGAAGCTTTCATCTTTCCCACGCCGCCTGCCTTGAATCAACCGTAGCTACAACCAACTTGTATGGTGGTCCATCGCAACCACTTTTCCAAAGAAACTATTTCGTAGTCCAACAGCAAATAATGCTCCCACCCATGACACAAACATCCTTCAATGTCATCTGTAACTTCCTCTCTCTCAGAATGGAATTCATTGCTCCTAATTTAAAACTCACTGGGCTCTCTGAAATCCCTCCAGCTTGATCTTTACCCCTCCAGTGTTTCTGATGTGTGGTTGCCTATAGCAATTCAATTGAAAGAAATGCATAATCAGAACAGAAGTCAACCAGACGACGACCTTTAATCACTACCAGTCTTGCTTCCCTTTCAGCCTACATCCTTCCCTGCATTAAAGTATTAAAGCAAAAAGAAAAAGCACACCTACATATGGAAATAATGTTACAGAAGAACTTTGCAGAATCACAAACTAAGCAAATAGGCAACCTCTCGTTATCAAACACTATTCTGCTTTTGCATGCAGAAGTTCCAACCACAGGGGCTTTATCTCCTTGTTATAACACACTTGCTGTGACCATTTACACTTGTGACCTGTTACTCCCTTGTTTATTCCTAACCTTGTTTAACCTGAGCAAAGTACCACCTTGCAGCAGTATTTAACAGCATGCTCTCAAACACACGTGGAGCTCCAACTACGCTAGGAAGCACCGCTTCGGTGATTTGCTACAAGCTCAGGGAAGAAATCCTTGCTGTAATTTTGGAGCACACAAGCCTGCCTCAAGTCACGAGGGCAGGTGCCCTGCACAAGGCGACCCACAGACGTGGCAGCACATTGTCCTGGGGTCTGACACCCAAATCCTGGAGCACAAATAGGGTAGTGCTGTGCTCCAGCCAGCCCTACCTAGAGGGGCGGCTTGCCAAGCTGCCCCCCTGCTCCTTCCCTGCAAGTCAGAAAGCAAAAACCCCACTTACACTCTGGACTCCTGAAAGGTTTGGTACCCTTAGGATCTAGCTTACCACTTCCGCACAAAAAAAGGTTACTGAAAGAGTCACGGGAGCACCTGCTTTTTGTGGCAAATGAGCTTCCTCTGCTCTTGCTGGAAACTCAGAGCTGTATCGTATTCCTCACAACCTTTACTACAGCAATATTATTCACATAGCCAACAGATTAGCCAGCCAGCCTTAATACTTGCTTCCAAATCAAGAACGTACACGCCAATTTTAAAGTCCAGATCAAACTTATACAGCTGAGGTATAAGAGCTCTAATACAGGGTTTGCAGTGGAAACCGCTGACATGATCGACTATAAAATGGGTTATGAGGCAGTCCTGTAAATACGCTGAAGGTTTTCCCCAAACCAATCAGGGATCAGAATTAGCTTAGGTCAAAGAAACCTTTTGATTACAATAGTATTTTGCTACATCCCACTGCCAGGAAGCCCTGCCCTCGCCCCTCTCCAGACTGTCACTGCCCCATGCTCCCATCATCTGCCTGCTGCCTTCTCCCTGTAACTCTGAAGGTGCTCCCAGACTGATGGATGAAGCGCAGTCCAGGGTGAACACAGCACATCAACCATTACTGAGGACAACACGTAAACATAAAGCATAAAGAAAAGTATCAACCTTACTTTGCAGTCTGGTTCTGCACCCCACCATCAGCTACCACCCCAGAGAGCTACTTATGCCTCCCAGCCTGTCCTCCCAGGTCCTCCTGCTTTGCTTCATCCCTTTTCCTCCACGCACAGCAGCTCCCTCGCTGCAGCACAGCAGGGGCTTGGCTGAAGTTTACCCAAGGCAGCTTTTCAACTCATGGCAGTCCACAGAGAAAGGACGGAGGGAGCCCACAGGCATTCAAGCATGTTGCTAGTGAAGAACCCACAAAACCACCCCTCACTTTTCATTCTCAGTTCTGCCATTTATCCTCAGCAGTAACCCTGACAACAACATATATTTTAACACGATTGCGCCATGTATCCCTGTCATCTCACATTCAGGAATTATGTCAAACAAAAGCTAACACAAAGTTGGAGCTCTCCCTCTAAAGAAACGCGGCTGAGAATGCCTGTGGGTTCATGTGTTCTAGGAAACAGATATATGGTTTCAGCCCTCTTTTTTCTTCTTAAAATTCTCTCTTGCTGTATTTCAGCCTTTGAAATCTATCAAGTCCTCCACAAAGAATAAAGTTTAACTTTAAGTAAACCATCGCGTACACGCATGCATCAATCCTTTCATCCATCCCTGCAACGCACCAAACACAGAGCTACGCACCTACAGAGGAGCACAAGATGGCTGCTGAAAAAAAGAAGCACCACCACACAGCGTCAATCACTCTGGCACACAATTGGGTTGACGCCAAATACGATCTAAAAACATTAACTGAGTTTATGGAATAGGGTAACTGCACAATGCACAGGTCTTTTGTATACGCTGTCTTCTGTTTTTCATCAGCTGATGCTAAACAGATCCACTTGAATGCCAGGGGGATGAAACAGAAGAACAAGCCCTCAGCTTCCCTCGCCTGTCCCAGAACAGGTTGTTAATAAGCAGGAACGTTTTCCACGCACTGATGCCAATGGGTTATTAGCTGGTGCCATCCCTCACTTGTCACGGCTTGACTGGTCGTGGTTTCCTTGCAGCTCTGCTCTTCCACGAGCAGGTTTCATCTCTGCCACCCCTCCCCAGCCCAACTGCTGCAGGATGTCAGGAAGCAGAGGCAGACAGCTTCACACAAGGTGCCTTCAGCTCTAACTTCTCTATGAAAGGGAAGCAATTAACTAAACAAACAGCAATAAATTCTGATATAATTCATGTATTTTACATGTAGCCTAAACATGTTATTCAGGTACTGAAATATAAGCTAAAATCTAGAAATACCCACTTGGATTCGAAGAATTATTAAAATGAGTCAAAACTCAGACCTGCCTCACATGAGGAATAAAGAAACTACTCCATGCAAGCGTATCTTTACTGGCACCTAACAAGGCCAAGCATCTGGTCTTGCTTTTCTGAGCCACCAGAAGCACTGAAGAGAACAAAAAGATTGTCAGTGAGATGGGATGGGTAATACTTGTAGGTCCTCTGAATAACAGGATACAGTTAATATTCTGGTTTGGGGAAGAAATAAGGTTGCAACATGAAAAATCAAGTTGTCGAAAGGACGAAGGCAAAACAATTCGGACATCACGGCTACAATCAGATTTGCAAGAAGAAGGTGGGCAATTCCAAAAAACCATACACTTTCGAAATACTTCAGTGACAGAAAATGATTTACCGTCAAGTGCCAGAATGTCTGCAGATATTTTGGAGCATAAGTTAGGAGCTTTCACTAGGCGTTCTCTCCAGGAGCTCGGTTGTGTTCCCATGCTGTTGGCATGCCCAAGAGCCCTATTTATTTTAACTGTCTCTGAAGATTATTCTTCTGTTTGGAGAGTTTACAGAACTAATCCTGGTTTCTCCCTGGGAGACTATATGCCAGTGGGTAAAAATTATTGCCTACTTAACTTCTCAGAGAGACAGAAAGAGGAAATGGAATGAAAGTGTAGCTAGAAATGTAGTGTAAACTTTGTACAGCTGCTTTAGCTCTTGTGGGCCGTAAGACTGTAGAGCCTCTCTTCCAGGGTTTCTTGTTTTTTGGATGACCAACACATTAATTCCACAACCAAAGCACGTAATTACTTGGGACTGCAGAAGAGGCATCACCTTAAGAGCCACATGGTTTGCATCAAAACAGAAGTTTCAAGTACCTGACATTTTTACAGCAAACAACGAGAAGTGCTGCTGACACCAGCATGCTGCTGGTGGGCAGCAGCCAGGGTCTTGGCCATTGAGAAGAACAGACAGCATTACATCCAGAAGACCACCACTGCCTCTCTTTTGGAATAAACAGTTTAGAAAGTTTTATTTTGGGGGCTTCCTGAACTAACCCAAAACAAAGCTTTTCTCTAACTGAGCTTAAGTCATGCATCAAGTGGCAAAAGGGTCAGAGCTCAGCCTCTTCCAGAGAAGAAAAAAATTCACTTCCATAGCATGAAGGCCATACACATAAAGATCCCTGCAGTGCCTATACTGGTGTACTTCCTCCCTTCCCAAAGAGAATTATTTTTATTCATTGACAGATGATAAAATTAATTCAACTAACTGAACATCCATCTCCCCAGTAATCTTATTAGAGCAATATACGTCATCTTGTTTCCATATGGGTCTATGATTTCGTCCCTCCCAATGGGATATGACTTTCTTGCATCAAATGCAATGCCATTGCCCCGTATTTTCCAGAATGTCCTCTTATATAGGAATACAAATAGAATAATATTTTATTCTGTTTAATTTAAATTAGAGGTATCCTTGTTTTTACTGCCTTCAAGTCCCACTTACAGGAAGATGACTTGAGAGATGCAAAGAGGAGTCTCACACATGGCAGTGGTGACAAGGAAATGCAACTCATGAAGTAATCCCACGCGTGCAAGCAAAGTGAACAGAGAAAGTAAGCAGGGAAGCGTGAACCGAAACCTCACCTGACAGAAACTAATACCACTTCGCCAGTGGCAAGAAAACGCTACTACAAATTGAATGCCTCATGATATACCAACCACTGTTTCACTTTCTCTTATCCGGAAAGAGAAGAGACATGCATAAACATGTAGGAAACAACCTACTTGCTTCAAAGACTATATAATTTAGATAATGATAAGCTGTACAACGTAAGCAGAGAAAAAAACAGAGGCAAGTTCAGGCACCGTGACTACTCCTTATAGGCAAAATCTGTCCAGGGAGCACAGCTCACCTGAAAGTTATCCCAAACTAGAATTTTGCAAAAACTCTAGCAGAAAAACACTTCTAAGGTTAAACCCATGTGCAGCAATGGGAGCCACCACATCAGCTCCGCAAAAAGTTATGATACATTTAGGAGTCACATATGGGGGGAAAAATAAAAGTGAATAAATTCTCAGTTAGTGACATAAATCCTAACCAGTAGTGACACAGTAGATGTGAGAAATACAGTTGGGACTGAAAGATCAATATTTTTACTAAATGATAGAAAGAAGAGAGCACTTCAGAGACTGCAGTGGGACAGTGATGTAATTCAAGCTACAATGAAGACTTCTAGCAACCATTTGGGAAAGGATTTGGGGACAGCCAGGATGAAAGAGGAGGAAGTTGGGCTAGCTGAGAAACAACAAGGAAGGGACTGGCTGGCAGGTTTTGCAACCTGGTCAGAGAACGGAAGTCCAGTCTCACAAACATTATTGATGAAAAAGCAGCAACTTCTGAATACAGCTTGAAAGAAGGGAAGATGTACTGCATCAACATCACACAGTTGGATTTTTTTATATGACCTACTTCAGACCAACAAAAACAGTCCTACATGTGTGTGCCTTCATTTAAAGCAACGGATAGAGAACTCCTCGGGATTAGTCAAGCACAAACTTCTAGCACTAAAAAATAAAACAGAAATAGGAGACATTAGTAAATCCTAGCGGATATCTTGCCTGTTATATGTCAAGGGAATATTAGAGCAGACATTTATTTTAAGCCAGACACTTACTGGCTAAAAACCCAACGTATAAAATACTGCAGAAAAAAAATCCAATAAAAAACCCTCAGAAAACAAGAAACACATTTTAAAGGAGTTGCACATTGTTTAATAAATTCATACCAGCTGTTTATAGCTAAGACACAAAAATCTTTATCACAAGCTAATAAAGCTCATGAGAACATATAACAATTTCAAATTTAATTTTGCATTTCTAGATTACATATATATACAGAACATGGTTTTAGTTTACTTGACTTTAAACACGACTTTTACATGACTTCAGTTTACAAAGTTGCAGGTGTGGTTTTTTTTTAATATACATTTATATATGTACACTCAAAGCACTGAATACATAACACATGGTATTACACATGCACACATATATATATACACAAAATATATGCACAAAATTTTATTTATTTATTTTTAACACACAGACAGACACACACCTCTACAAATGAAAAGGCATTCTTCCTCTCTGCTTGGGACCTGTATGAGAAGGCCATGTGAAGATCATCAGCATTTTTTTCAGGCAGCACATGACAAAAAAACACTTGTCCAGAGAAATTAGAAAACTATTCAAGACAATACCCTGACTGCAAAATGAAGACCCTCATTCTCTTTAACACCTCCTTAACATCTGATTGGCAAATGCACTGAAAACATTTAAGGCTGAATGTAAACCAACGCAGAGCTTCCTTACAAGCTCCAGAGAGGAAAATGCTGGTGTATTTGTTACCACTATGAACATTGTCTACATCTTTTGCTGCTGTAATTTAACAGCCTTCTGAGTTTCACTGCCGCAAGTTGCACCAAGTTATGCCATAACATGTGTTTTGCTACTTAGACATCTGGAGATCTAAAAAGTTACCCACACAGCTAAACAATGAATAAAGCTGGAGGCTGGTTATCAAATAATTCTGAAAAAAACAATGAAGAAAACCCAGCCCTTCAAATCTACTCCCCGCAATGGTCTATCACTCTCAGTGTATCACTCTGCAGTGCAAAGTGTCCAGCCACTCAGAACCTAAACACGCAGAGGAATCCTGTAAAACAGAGACCTGTTGTCACATCTGCTCTCTGGTAAACCTTTTTTTTTCTTTTTTTTTTTTTGATTATATGTCATGATCTCTGGACTCTATACTACAAAAACTGAAGTCAGGATATTTTGAAATTCCATTTTGGAAAAACATATATATATATTCACCCTAAATATTCACTGTAAAAGTTTACATCATAATCACATCTAAGGAGAATAAAAATTTAAATAACTTCCAGCCTTGAATTTTGGGACTGAAAACAAGACTACTTTACTCTTTTGAAAAAAAAATCTTCTCTTCACTGCTGGTTATAGACAAAGCGGGGCAACAATTCCAGGTTAAACAATGCAACACCAAACCTCAACATCCACTCATTTCTCCAAACTGATCTGAGACAGAAGGTATGGAAGATCTGCAGGTTTTAACTTTTTTTTTTTTTTTTTGTTAAATGCTGGTAACGGTACAAAATATTGATCCCTTGCATAGGAGTTCACTGAGTTCCATACAAGCAAGGCTATGGTGAAAGCTGAAAGTGTGAGAGACTTTATGCACTGTACCCTCCACCAAAAGAAAGACGGATGTTTCCAAACTAAACTGGTATTTAGAATAAATCTTCAACAATGTTCATTGCTGAAATCTTGACCTCAAAAGATATTCTCCATTCTAGTCCAAATTCAAGAAAAATTGTGTAACTAACAGCCTCTCAAAAGCAAGTCTCTTCATCTACCGAGGAAAAAAAGAAATGAGAATATCCAAGAAATATCTTGGAAAGTGGAGAAGGAGAGCTGCCCTAGCAGAGTTATTCCAACTT
The DNA here is from genome assembly GCA_013399475.1 of Chauna torquata. Lineage (NCBI taxonomy): Eukaryota > Metazoa > Chordata > Aves > Anseriformes > Anhimidae > Chauna > Chauna torquata. The sequence continues at coordinate 139,709 of VXAL01006946.1, forward strand.
CATGCTCCTTCCCATCTGCAGGCTTACCAAAGCTGGACCTGTTACCCAGTTCAGCAGGAGATGTGGACGCCCACTGTTTGAAGTGGGGGAGGATGGCCACCCCCATATACTGAGGTGAGACGGGGAATGCGAACAGTTTCCAGAATTGCTGAGGTTCCACTTTTAGTTTACGGGAACATAAAAAAAAACAAGAGGTAGAAATATTTCAGTCCTTCCCTTCTCCCCTTGCCCAGCCAGCACCAGCCAGGATACAATGCATTGCTCAAAGGCTGTCACAGAATGGCCACCAGAAGAACCTGACGGCTTCCCATTCAAGTCTACCGCTGAGATCATCAGTCACCAAACAGCAATAGCATCCCCACTCCTGCTCCTGTGGGTGGAAGGCAAGAATAAGCACGTGTATGGAGGCAGAAAGTGAGACATAACATGCAGCCAGTGACCTTTGGCAAGCCATGCCCACCTGCCATATGAGCTGGTGACATCAAGGGTCACGCCACTTCGATCCTAAAATGCACCGTTTGCATATTTGCTGCCTGGTTAACAAACCAATTTTAGGAGCAGGCGTTTTCCTCATATATATGTCACTTTTATTCAGCCACTTTCTAAAAGCCAAATGGTTTCAGCAGGGCAATGAAAAAAAAAGACACAGAAGGACTTGAGCTCTTCACACAGCCATTCATCATGCCTTCCTTGAAATTAACAGCTTCATACATTCCTCTCTGGCCACCTATTAGAAGGCATCGGGTATCTTAAAATTACTCAAGCCACCAAAGGGAGGTCCTAGATTTACAGCACGCAGTCTTGCCTGGCTGTTGCAGACGCTGAATGGTCTGGAAGCGTTTAATACCTCTCACCCGTGTTCAGTTACAGCCTGTACCTCCAACCCCCTGAAAGGTTGGCTTTCCCAGGCAACTCCAGGATGGTTTCTCTGTCTTCTGAGCTGCTAGATTTAAATGGCAACATAGCACAGTTACAGCATACTTAAACATACTTTTGATGCTTGCAACAGAGGATTTTCAAACATCAATAAAAACATGTGATAAGACTTTTGAAGAAATGCATAAACACTGAAATGGCTACAAAAAATATTAAGCTATATTTTTACTTGAATTTGATACTGGAATTATTTTATTACATATAAATTCTCACTTCAAAGTTTTGTTTCACTAACAAAATAATTCAAGCTAACCTAGAACAATCACATGCAAGCTAAATTCCTATTAACAGCAGCAGGAGTCTTGCAATTGGTTATAACAAGCAGTGAATCCTGAACAAGAAAGGCTGCAATATTGGTGAAGGTGCTTTTCCTTTGTCCTCCATTTACCAATAAGATTGCCCTTAAGCCTCTCCTGGCAGTAACTGGAGAAGGATGCAATATGCCTTTGTGAACCACAATATTCTCATCTCTGGGCACTATGCTACAAGCTACCAACGCACAGTCACGTGGTCACAAGAAGGAGGAGATGAACATCTTCTGCAATCTCTTCTTGACCAAAAACGAAGCATGCACTAACAAAATGACTATTTAGTTCCACAGGGCTGAGATTTCACAGTAGATAAAATACAGCTTATGTCTCAGAAGAAACTTGTTATCCAAGTCTTTTTGCAGGTTACAGAGGTACCTTTGGCACTGCCTTTTGAGTACACATGAAGAACAGAAGCAAATCATACAAGTGAGAGCAACAAGCACAATTTAGGCAGCCCAAAGCAGGAAAACAAATAAAGCTGGAAACCTGGTAAGTAAAACATCTTCTCAGAAGCATCCCTTCATTCCCACTCTCAGACAAGGTGAGAGGATACTAGGGTAGTGTAGCTGTAGAGGTTTTTCTCTTTTCCCATTCACATAAAAACACCCTGTGGCCTGGCAGAGTGATTAGATTGAATTAAAACACTGATCCTCCTTCTTGCAACACACAAATTACTCGGAGCACAAACTGAAATGACATTCACAGCTTTAACCTGGAGTCCAGTCCCTTATCACAAGAAAACTCATGTAGCAGGCAGTTTCTGTTGCAAGGGAAGGATCTGAAAGTCTAAGTCACTACAGAAATGCAGAATCAACAGTTCTGAGCATACTCCCTGAAACCGCGACACCAAACTGCATGTTTCTGCACAGAACTTGAGCTGATGTTACGTGAAGCTTGGGCATTTAGGTGACAACCCACCCTTACAAAGCTGATATCAACTCATTAACTTTACACTTAATCCCCCAACCCAGGATGCCTCAGAACCCTTCTACCCCACAACACAGTCCAGAGACCACGATGACATTAACGACTGTGCTGCTGAAGAGTTCAATACAGAAGGCTCCGTGCTAACACCAGTGAAGCAGAAAGCAACACGGTCTCCTCCAGGCCCACACACCAGCTGAGCGTGTTGCTGCACATATTCCTAAAATCTAGGAAATAGCAGCAACCAAGTTAGGGATCCCCTAAGTTAGGTGAGGGTAAGTCTTGCAAATGCTTCCAAATACATGCATGAGCACTGCAAGCAGACATAGAGGATGACAGATACAGTTACAGCAGCACTCTCACTAGGATGCTCCTCAACAAGAAGAGCAGCAACAAGGACAAGTTGTACATGCGCACGTGTGCGAGCTTCCACTCTTACTACTAGTGCAGCAATGACTGGATATTTGCTGGCCTGACCAAGAGTTATTGGCCAAGTGAGGCATAAAAATAATTCCCATATAACACTGGGTTGCGTTGCCTGGTGGACTCAAAGCCTCCATCCCAGCTGTTAGCCATGCTGGCTGCCAGATGCTGATAGCATGCCCAGAAGAGAAGACCTTCCTATGGAACAGGCCCTCGTTCACCCAGGGGAACAAACAGCTGAGCTGTGCCTTCAGAAGTTTTGCTGCCCTCAAGCACCCAGAGGACCTCAGTCTCCCATTTATAAAAACTTCTACCATGAAGTTCACTAAGCCTTTAATTACCTCTGAAGCACTTCTCTCATTAACCAAATAAACTAAACATACCAAGGGAAAGAACAGCACTGACAGCATAGTATTTTGTAGCAATGACTCATACTGAAGAGCACGATACCCCTACATTAACTGCTGAGGCACTTACATTTCAAGCCCTTCAGATGCATAAAGCAAACTGAGTACACCTCTTTAATCTGCAGTGCTTAATTGCAGCAAGGAAGCTCAAGACTTTGAGAACTGAAAGCATATATAATGCAGATATAATGACAGCAGCACAAGATGTGTACCAAGGGAGAAAGTTTCCTCCACATTCCAATTAAATTGAGGGGGAAAAATTTTCTGACTAAATAAAGCTTAAAGTAGAACATGATCTTTCCTTTTTTCCTCCAGACTAGTCAATGCTACTAATGCAAACAAACAAACAAAAAATAATAATTAAAAGAAATACCAAGCAGACATACGAAAATCCTGGCACAGCTGAAAGTTTGCGTTCAAGCACCAACAGGCACAGCAGTTAACCTCCCGGAGGTTGCACCGGACCTCCGGGCATCTCGGTTACTGTCACGAGTGCTTCCCAAACATAAAGCGCAGCATCCACCAAACATGAAATATCTGTCATTCCTCCCGCTGTTGCGGAAGAGACACGGGCAGGCTGGTGTTCATCAGCCTGAAGACAAGACAGACACAGCAACTCAACAGCCCAAGGGGCAGGCTGAAGCAGCAGTAACAAGTACAATCTGCTGGAAAACAAAACAGCTCGTCGCATCCATCAGAGCCTGCTAATTACAGCTTGGAGAAGAGAGGGACCTACATACAAAAATGGATGGGTGACCCAGGCCACTGCATACAAGGAAGTGTACAGGAGGAAGAAGAAAAGGAAAGTTTTAAAGGAAATAAATGGTTGTAAATGAAGCATCACTACTCAGATGCACTCCAGAGCATCTCCCTTTAAATCACTGAAGCTAACTCAGGCCAGGAACAAGGGAAAGTTGCTTTCCCAGCACAGGTGGGGAAACTCATGTCCTTGGGGTGGGATTAGGCAAACACCACCAAAACAAAACAAGAACGTGCTAACCTCCAGTTTATATAATTAACGTTGACACTTTAATAGCAAAAAGCCCTGCAGTTACAGGTAATTCTACCAGAAACCTAATTTTTAGGGTACTAATTGCAAAGCTGACAGCATCACAGCTAAAACAAAGTATAGTTTTAGCACAGCTTGCGAACAGATGAGCAGCAGCATATGGGCTGGGGGGAACGTGGGGTCAGAGGCATGGCAGGGCTGTGGCAATACAGGCTGACTTCAGACTGTGCCCGCCCCGTCAGGGTTATTAATAGTGATGGAGCTGAGGAACTCTCTGAACTAGAAAGGCCCACTAATGACACTTGCAACTGCAGAGGAAACCCCCCCAGATTAGAAGAGAGTTTTGGGTAACATCATGAACCATGTGAACATAAATCATTACAAAAGCAATCCTAGGGAAACTCTTAGTTTCTGGGACTTCTGCTTGAAGAAACTAGTGCCAGTCTCACAGCCAGACAACACCGTCCCCTGAAGAAAAACATTTTTAATTATTTTTCCAACTCATCTGATCTCCTTTTTGGTTGATGGAATGAAAACCTTACTGGCATAAAAGTCCTCTGATTTAACTCTGAACAACTACATATTTTTTAAATACTGTTTACAGATTTTAAGTATCATCTAATTAAGACCTTTTAGCATGGTCACCTAAAAATGCTATTTCAGCCAAATGTTGTTTTACTTATATGAAGCATTTGCAAGTAAAAATAAATTCACTCTAGCCTAGTCTAGCACTACCTAGGGTAGACAGCAACAAGAATGAACGGTCATTTATCTGCAGGCAGATACAGTATAGGAAATGAGCTTGCCTCCAGAGTTCTCATTCTGCCTCAGTTTTAAAAACCAATAAAAAGCAGCGAGGTTTCCAATTCAAAAAGCAATTGGAAAGCAGCAGCAAGCTAGACCTAGAGAGAGGGGAGAGCCTCCACGATGGACACACGTGCCCCCAGAAGCTACGTGTCGAACAGCAAGCTCCAACTTTGGTATGGGCTGCTCAGCAAGGGTCTAAACTTTCCTCTAGCACTCTGGGGAGATGAATGCAAGTTATTTAAAACCACAGCACATCGAGCTGGTACATCACATTAATACACTGCCTGTGTATTATGTTACATCGCTGCTTGATAGTGAACCTTTAGGTTCGTCTCCAGCCCTCTGGTGAAACAGAGCAGGCAGAGGGCTGCAGCGCTCAGTTTTTGACAATGACAGGTTTTAGTTAATGCTTCTGCCAAATCTGGATGTGGAGAGGTATCCCAACGAAGCAGAAAATGCCATAGGTGCTTGGAAAAGGTCTCAGGTTGAACACAAATCTTACACTGGACAAATGAAAGTCAGTTGCAAACTCAGTTTATGGTGCTCCACATTGTCTCATAACTCAGATTTGCCTATAAACATTTTAACATTTTGTAAAACATGTCACCCTCTCTTTCAGTTTACACATTCTTCTCTGATTTACAGCTTGGGTCTTCGCAGCTTTCCAGCAGCCAGCAGAAGCCCCATTTTAAAGCAGAAATACAGAAAGCATCCTGGTATCTCGCACAAAATGAAGGGCTCAGTCGCTTCAGTGGCAGAGGAAAACGCAGGAGGCCAGCAGGCAGAGGGCAGGGAGTGCCAATGCGGATACCAGCGGCGTGCACATCACATGCCGTGCATGAAGCCGGGTCAGGCAGGGCAGCAGGACACTACTGGGGTGAGGGACAGGCTGTCCCATAGCAGTGCCACTGCCAGCACACTAACTGCGCATCAAAGGGTGACATGAAAAAGTGAAACGCTGAAACATTTCAAACCACTGCCGCTTCATGTGGTAAATAAACTCTGATTTCACATTTTAAAAAAAAAAAAAAAAACACACTAGGCAAAAATAAATTGTATGAAACAAACCAGCATCCTGCACAATACAGCAAGTGAAGTGTGGTGTAGATAGTTCCCTTTAAGGGCTTTATTCAGGTATTGCAATGATCTTGCCAGCGGGAAGGAAAATAAAGATCAGGTAAAAAAATAAAAAACACAACAGATAACAACCAAAAAGAGAAAAGAAAAAAGGGACCTTTGCCACCCATTTTTCTCATTTTTAAGCGGTATTTAATTTGACAATGAAACTCATCACTCCTCCTTTGAGACCCCAGTGAGGAAGGGGCTTGAAAACACACAAAACAATTTGACAACTGTCAAACAAGCTGGTTTTCACAGTGCATTCGAGCACAATTCAATCACCATTTTTGGCATTGTTGCCAGGTAGGAGAAGGGTAAAGCCACAGTAAACCACTGCATGAACGAAGTTACCCAGCAGGACGTGGCCTGAGCCACACTCTCCCCCCTTCCCAGGAGTTGCCAGCGCATGTGCTTCTTCTTCTCGTGAGCAGGCTTTTGGTCTCGTACCAAGGGTTGCAGCGCGTGCTTTCCGAGATAGAATCTGCCCCAGACTGAGCTGCTCACCTCAAAAAATAAACGTTAAAAAAATTTTTTAATTATGTATTTTAGTAATAGTGGTTTGCTGAAAGTTTCTTTAGAGAGAAGCCCTGCTGATACTTGTTACCATCTCTGTTTCAGGACGGGTAGGTGGCAATAAAAAGCTGTACTAAGGAACCCACCGCTGATTCCTCCTTCAACAGAGCCCCTTACATGACAGCTTTCCAGCGTCTGCTGGCGGCAGGTCAGCCTGTGCTTTGAACAAAAAAGCTAGTGTTACAATATCTCTCTCCTCATCCTTCTGCAGCATTAAAATAAAACATGCACAGAGGCATGAACATATTTTTTAATGTCTACATTAAAACCTAGTAAACATAAAAGCCTACCTATGTCAACATGAATCTCTTTAATCCTTGCAATAAATTACAAATTGACTTCTGAAGAACTTCAAAATATTTTTGACAAAAGAAAATAGTGTCCTAAATAAAGTTTCAAAATCCATTAATTACTTCTTAGAAGATGTTTTGAGTTAAGTAAATTTTTCAGCGAACTGCCTGTTGGAAGACATAACACCTCATCCTCCCCCAAGGGTGTGGCTGTTTGTATTTTGGTCCTTTTTTTTTTTTTTTTTTTTTGTACCCTGGCTCAACTAGTCTAAGATTTTCTTTTTTCCATGTGAAAATACTTGAGGTCTGAGGAGAGTTCCAAGCCTTAGAAGAATTAGAGGAGAGGAGAAGACGAACAAATTACAGTTTCAGCAGTGAAATGAAAGGGCAAGGCATGCTTGCAAGGCTAAAACCACTTTCTTATTTCAGCTTTGTTGTAACGAAAAAAAAGCTTTTCAAAAGCAAGAAAGGAAAGGGTAGAGTTGAGGAAAAAAAGCATCTTTAGTAGAGAAACATTTACTGACTAAAAACCCCAAGCTTTGGAACTCTGGGCTTAACGCTACATGTTTTTAATAAATAAACTGTTAAAGTGAAGTGGGTTATCCAAAGAAAACTTTTAGACGGGACTCTCCATCTACTGTCAAAAAGGAGGTTTGCATGCTTTTCCTCCAGGCACCATCATCACCACAGCATCCATCTCTGTGCCAGAGGTGGGACCTCTGAGCTGCCTTTCGATGCTTCTCGCTGCTCCACCTCCCCCCAAAAAGCCCTCTGTCCTACAGCAAGGCTGTATCATTGCTGGGAAGGCTCTTACGGCTGAAGAATTTATGCATGCAGAGTTAGTATTTAAGATCCCAAGTGGAGAAGAAAAGTAGTAGAAGGTAAAACCATATCACCGTAAACTAACCACAAGGTGATTGCTTACAGGAGAAGACCTCGCCAGGTCATGTGTACAGATCCCAATAGCTGGGCGTCTGAGGGCTCAAAGTTCAGCATCTGCTTAGACATTAAAGCACTACAGCAGAGTTGGCTAGAATCAGGTATCTGCCCACAAACAACACAAAATTCTTCATGCAGCCCAAAGAAACGTAAAATATTCACTCAACCACCAAATCAACTCAATGGCACATTCTTCATTCGTCTGTAGGTTTCCAAAGCCAAAACACGTTCATAGAAGTGAACAAAATTCTCCTGAAAACTAGAGCTCTATTCATTTCTTTTAAAAATATTCACTTACTAGCATCAAAATACATTTTAACGTGGAAAACTTGGGATTGTCAGAACTTTTTTTTTAAGGCAGTAATCAGTGAAATCACAAAAAGGTGACAGCTTTAAAAGGAGAGAGAACTCTTTGTAGGTTGACTGCAGTTTGACTAGGAAATCCCCAAAACTTCTAGCAAATTTGTTTGCAAAGACATTCAGGAAATATCATCAACTGTTGAGGATTTTTTGAAACAGCAGGGAGGCCATGATGTGCTGGAAATGAGTAACCCAAGCTACAGGGAGGAATGCGGGGAGGTCTCGTGGGAATGTTACTGAACTAACCTTGGAGGGTAAAAAACAGGGACTAAGGCACTGTTGCAATTTGCAAAATCAGCTCCTCTAGTATGGGAAGAAAGCAGAAGAAGAAACTAAGTACCAATTGCAGGATGCTTTGCGTCACACATGCTGCATGCCACAAGGCTGAGCAAAGTATAAGAACGCCGCTATTCGGCTAATAAAGTGAGCATGATTTAACCATATTGGTGTATGTCATGACTCGGTCGTCTAATCCGACGACAATCAACAGCATTGCAACAAATACAGAAAGTGAGGCATTTTTCCAAGTTTCGCTTTAGATCTTGGTTCGGATGATGGATAAGTTCCATTGCACAAGTTTCGAGAGCACCATCCCACTCAGCCACATGGTGCTGTCCTGCAAAACGCCCCGAGAAGCTTGGGGATGATGCAGCACCTCGACAGGGCTCTGCCAGGCAGCTGAGATGGAAAGCATGAGCTCCATACCCAGAGACAATGTACAGGAAATGCTATAGTAGATTACTGTCCGGGTGAGCCAAAGGAGGAAAGTTCAGTGGGTATTAACATTTTTCCATCTGATGAAAAACAGACTACAAAAGGTATGAGAAACAGATTTGTCACTTTATGGTTTTCCACACATATCCAGCTGCCAGAAATGTTAAACTGCACGAATCAAAAAGGAGGCATCGTGCCAGCTGTCATACTCCTGTATATAGAAAGTGAACCAAATGAAGAAAGGAAAAGATATTAAGGTTAGAGTTGCACTCAAGGGGAATATATTAATTCCATTTTTTCCACAAATTAGTTAAAAAAATCCAAGACAGTTTAAACTGTACAATACAAAACCCATTCTTACTCTGAAATTCAGTTTTCAAAATAAATGCATTAGATGTGCCAGTCAAAATTATGTCTGAGTGATAACTGTGCTGTGCTTACCTATTTGTTACACCCTACTGTTAGTTACTTCATTTTCAACAGTAGCGTATAGAAACATATAGAGACATAAGGTGCATATTGCAAATGTTATCCATTCTTCTCTGCAGAAAGTGAAATTGCTAGTTCACCTATATTACAAACCCATACAGTTTACAGTGACTGGGCCCAGCCACTGAAACTAAACTCAGATATTCATGCAGTATCATACAGACCTTTTCCATACTTTCTTCCAGCTTCGTTTTATTGCCTTTTAAAGCATTACAAATTTATAATCAAGCAAGATATTTCCCAGACATCTTAAAAGGAGGTTCAGGTTACTATTATCTGCATATCTACTTCTCCCAACATTTGCTCAGCATCCTGCCTGCCACACTCCGTTTCCTAATTCCAAGGATTTCTCATGCATGATATATACTTGTGAAAACAGCAGCAAACAAAACAAGCAAAGAAACTTTCAGGAGCAACGCTTTCTCTAGCTGAAGGTTTGTCTCTCCCAGGTCACAAGAAACAAGTGAAGCCAGCCCAGGAATTCCTGATGGACTGAGGGCTTATTCTACCGGTGCACACAGCACAGCACTTGGGATTCATCATTAGTTTTTCCACGCACCACCACACTCATGATGAGCACGTTATATAAGTAAGTATGTACTCATCCTCTATCTTTTCCATCCTGGTATTAAGTCCTGCTGTTCCCGTATACTGCAGACAGAACAAACCCACCACCGACAGCTTTCCACATGCATTTCCATCCCAGCTGCTTCACATGCACACATTTGGTGATCAGAGAAAGCAAATCAGCAGCTCGAGTTCTCATTTGAAAGCACAGAGGGACCTGGTTCAGGATTCCTGGCAAACCACAATGGAGAAATTTATGAGGTCCTGGCTGCTCGCTCCTCCCCACGCCGTCAGAGGTGACCCTGCGGGTGACATGCCAGCTCCTCGTGCAGCAGTGTCCCAGCAGGTCCTGACCACCTCCATCCTTCAATGCTTAGGGCTTACAGCAGCATGCAACACTTCAGACCGCTAGCTGAAAAACATTTCCCCCAGAAGGAAATTCATTTACAACTTGGCTGAATGAATTTCAGGGCACCCCAGGCTGAATGCTGGCAGACATGAAGAAATGTTCAAACCCCACTTGATTCCCCCCCATCTCTCTCACTTGCTTTGTCTGTGCTGGAGTCACCACTACTGAGCAGACACTTTGCCCTACTTATTTTCCTAACAGGGTCAAATTCTACTGCACATGCCATGGACTGTTTATTTCTGAATGTCTCTAGCAGGCCAGCTGCTGTGCAATTCACTTTAACATACACTGAACTGCATGCACCGTGTCCTGATAAAGCAGCTTTTAGACAGTCAGCAACACTTTGTTCGCTACATAATTGATTTAAATACTTAGATTTGATGCGCTATTATCAGAAACAGAGATTTTACATTCTGCCTGTTTAATTACACACAACCTGGGTTATGAGAGAACTGCAGTAATTTGTTTCAGGAATAAGGAAAAAAACTCAAACACAAGATGAATATTTGGCACAGCACTGTGCCCCAAACTCCTGAAATATTTATAATGCTACTTGACCATAGGATCTAGCATTGCCACCCGCACGCATTCAGAAACCATGAGTCAGGCCCTAGAAATAAGGGGTGTTTTTTAATCTCACAATTTTGATGCCAAGATACACTCTGAGGCTTCCTTGGCTTTAAGCTTACTTTTTCTTGAATGCTGAATGCAACACTGAGGGATTATTTGGACGATTTAAATTGCATCCAGATTTTGATGCAAGCACGTCCATGCAAACAACTTGGGGCTTAACAGCCCCTTCTGCTTGCCTCCCAAAAGTTCACTGTCATTTTAGAATCCAAGAATCTTGGATTCTTCTTGGTAGAATCCAAGAAGGGCACCAGTAATAGCAACTCTGGGTTTCTCTATAATCTTGACCTGGAGTAATCTTCTCTCCCTTGAAAGAGCTGCTGATGGAGCATCATTCAAGTGTGCAGGAAGATGGCAAGAGACCTCAAAGACAGCCGGGGTGGTCCTCCGTGATGTCTACCTGGCGTTACTGCTGAGGAGCTCAATGCCCTTCCTCCTCCTTACTGCATGATTTGCATCCACAGCACTACTCGTTTGCAAAACAAAGTTGGCTCTGTTGCATTGCAGCATGGAGAGGGATGGGGATGGCCAAAGTGGTATCTTCTGGGCAATTTCAACCAACGCTTCACTTCTAGGTTGCACTAATTGCTTCCTAAACGATCAGCTTCTTTCTCTGTGCTGAAGCATTTCCTGCAACCATACCAATAACACAACCTTGCATGCTTTTTTGGTTAACAGAAACCCAGAGATGGGCACGGTAAAGCTGGGACAGGCCAGGACATATTATAGCCTAGCAAGGATTGGCATGGTGAGAGAAAATTGGAAGGAAAAGGATGGATACAAACTTAGAATGCAGAACCTGTAAAACTCAAAACAGAGGCAAGAACTTTTAAACGAGTCATCCCTAAAAATACTTACAGCATATGGTATACTTGGTCCAAAGCTTTCATCATTTGTCATTTGGAGCTCTCTGACAAATACCGTGTGTATATTTGATTTTTATTTTTATTTTTTTTAAATAAATACCTAGCTCTTATTAATCCTATAAGTCATATCCTATGTTTTTCTAAACCCTAAACCCTGCTAAATGCCACCAGTAATATTGGCTTCTGAATGGAATTTCTCTTAAAATACAAACTAAGAGCAATAACACCTGGTAGACTTATTTCAGCAGTAAGACAGGTGCCCTCAGGCTAAGGAAGGCATGAGAAAAAAATTTGAAGGCAGTACAGATTGTGTTCTTGCAAAACTACCTTCCACTTTATGCTAAAAGAAAAGCAGGCAACAAACTGGAAGACAGTCCAAAAAACAAACAAACAAACAAACCAAACAAACAAAAAAACCCACAGTACTAGAAAACCAAGTTTGCATGAGTTTGAGGGGTTAGCAATTTTAAATGCCAAAGTAAAGTATTTTCCAACTCGTAATATCCATTGTTATGCATTGTGTTCCCCAGAATTGATGCTAACACTACATAAACGTCATTGCACTTAAATTATCTGCATGCCACCCTTCTCAAGCCTACACTTCCCCTGAAATGCAGCAGTTACACACTGCACAAAGCTTGTCTTTATCCCCTTATTCCAGATTTTTTTTTCTCCATGAAAGATCACCTCTTGTAAGGTCTCAGCTTTCCCCTTTATTTAGCCCCGCAAGTTATCCAGAACTTTCGTCCAAGGCAACAGGTCCATGCTGTGGGATAAAGGTGTGCTTGTACTAGGTAGTCAGCAGGACAGGAGGACTTCTCCAAAACCTCGTCTGGCACCCTGTGGATTGCAACAGCCCTTTGAGGGCATGTGGTCCCTAATGCAGGACTTGACAGAAGCCAGAGAGCAGCAGTGGGGTAACTACTGAGCTAACTGAACAGGTATAAATTAGGATAGGCAATAAAAGGGAAGTACAGAGTTCAGCACATGGCAAGCAAGTGACAGAGGTGGTGTTTGGAGTTACCAGAAGTGCTCACAGCACTCCATCCTGCCCATGAGGTCAGCAACCAGTTGACATCAATGGCCACAGCATCCCAAATCGTCTGCGAACACCCATCTGTCTCCATCGCCATGCCAAGAGCATGCCTTACATCTGCAATTAGGAAGCAGGGAAAAACAGTACTTTGCTTTGCAACCGCCTGCCATCAGGGAAGGCTAGAGTGCCAGCACAGACTGGTTTGCCTGAAATCCTTACTTTGACTGCTGTAATCAGAATCTCCTGTGAGCAATTTCCAGTTATTTATTCCCATGCCATCCAGGACAGAGTTTAAGCTGATCTGGGCTGTCGACTGCAGCAGCAGCAGTTTTCATCAGGTCGCATATCAAAACAAATCAACGTCATTTAAGTTTTGATAATCAGCAGTTTCTACATTTTGAAGTTCAAGCATAGATGTTACAATGGGAGAAATACCCTCACAGAGAAGCTACTCAACCAACCAGAGAGTTATCACATTCCCTCTAAGATAAGAGGGTCAGTGATACTTGTATCTGCAACAATACAGCAAGAACTGCAGTCTCCAAGATTTAAGTGCACATCCCAGGGAAGATATCACTAGGTTTTCACACTGCAAGTGGACAGCATTTCCAGACATATACAAAATGTATTCTTCCAGACAACAAAGCCATTCATCTATATTTTGTTCACAAGCTCGGTTATTTTAGTGAATACTTCAGAAGAGGCAGTTTTACATAATTACCCAAAAAGGACCAGCTCTGAGGTACCGATCGGTCACTTAAGAGTGCAATAACTGCACACTGCAAAGATAGATAAGGTGCTAGAGCATCTCTACAGGGTTTCCAGAGCAAAAGGTAATATACACCACCACAACGCATCTGATATGAGAAGACTCCTCCTCCCCAACTGCTCCCACACCCCTTGATTTAGCACTATAGTTTCAGTGATGGAGATTGACTGGATTGTTAAAGGTCTGTTTGTAATTAGCTCTCAGGATATCATACGAACATCTCTGCTAGCCAGTTATCTCATGGCTAACACGCACCAGCTAATGTAGATTTAAGAGAAAGCAGAAAGTTGGCTGGGAGAGGTCCGTTCTCTCCTCCAAGCAAGTCAATGTTTCCTTCTGGTAACAGCAGCCTGAAGAGCCAGCACAGCAGGGTGCTGAGCAGCAACGCACACCAGCATCAGCTGAGTCTTAAGCAAAAGTCACCTTATGGACACAACCTGCACGCCTAAAATTACACTGATGCTCAAGTGCTTTTGCGACGCCAAGACTTGGGTTCTTGGCATTTATAGGATTACACTCAATCTGCACAACAGCAAAATAATTTAATTTACAAATTGAATATGCTCTCAAAGGAGATTCATATAAGCCTCTACTACAATGACTTCTGCTTATACCCAGTTGCCAAAATATGATAGCTGGAAAGTAGAGAGAATAGACTGCATCCATAGCCGACAAAAGTTGTAATTTAGTGAGCACTCAGTGGCAGTTTTCACAGCTTAGTACACCAACAGCCGTGTCCTAGCAAGCCTGGCTTTGGTACTTTCAGACTGAGCTGTCCCCAGACCTGCCTCGTGCTCACTGCAGCAGAGGCTCAGTTAGCCCACCAGTCCCACCTACCACTCCTGCTCAGGGTGCTGATGGAGGCAAGCTTGGTCCGTGGAGTCTGCTTTGAACTCTAACATAGAGATACAGGCACAGGTTTTCTCTCTCAACCCCCTCTGGCCCGCAATTATCACCGGCAGAGGGGTGGGGGCCAGTTCACATGTAGAAATGTTACGTATGACATGAGCTCATAAGTGAGCTGCCAATGTTTTTTTGGTTTAGTTTCGTTCTCCCCCCCCACCCCCACCCCCATATCTGTCTGCAAAGACAATTTATACAACGTTTGAAAAAAATTAAAAAGGATAGGAACTCAGGTCACCAGATAGGATGCGATGTTGACTGCTCCCCAACCACTACTGCTTCCTTTGCAAAGTTGATTGTGTCCCCTGATCACTATCTATGTTATGAACCATTTATCGGGACAAGTCCCTTAGGAAGGACTAGTACACTGTCACTTGAGGGTTGAATATCCTCTGCTTGCCAAAATATGTACTTTTGGAGCTGCCTTTTCATTCCTGAAAAAATGCTAGCAAGCCACCTTAAGAGTGTTCTCTGCATAGTGCTTATGTGATGTGGAGGCAGAACATTGAGATTTGATGAGGAGCTGCAGATAGCCAAAAGGAAACAATATTATTTACTCCACCAAGATGTCTTTGATGTTTAAAGGTTTACAAGCCTTCAATTTCCCTTTCCCTCTAATAAAAGTAAGCCGAACCCAACTTCCACAATCTCTCTGGCTTACAGAGCGCCACTGTTGGTCTTTAAAAAATAAAAAAATAAAAATAAAAAAATAAAAAATGCATTAAGTAAGAATGTAGGACACTACAGAAGGAATTGCTTAGATACATCAACAAGTTGTGGAAACAAACCTTCCCAGCAATCACATTAGTCTACCTCTCTATGTCTTTCACAATACCAAGCTACGCCCAGAATTGCAAAGACACACCACCCCACCCCAAAAAATTGGATTTTGTCCTCCTACTTCACAGGAAAGAAAGAAAAGCTTAACTTACTAGCTGCACTGGACTCTGAATTATGCCTGACTTGTCATGCGTCACATGTACATTAGAAAGAAAAAGCATTAACAGCAGATATACTATAGATCTCACTTGCAGATTAAGCCATGCTGTCTGGCAGAGAGAGAGCTCACACAGTAAAGCTGCTTTTGCTTTCCCAAGGTTCTGAACAACAGTGTTTCACAGCTGGAGTTCCCAGCAAGGTGAGATAATCTTTTTTAAATAACAAAAATACATTTATATTTATGTCTGCATTCTTCACGTTAAGTTAGTTTTGTCTTTGCTCTATGGAATTCCTTTTAAAAAATACCAAATGCTATTGCTACCAGTACGACACCACACTTAGAGGCATTTTGATCATTTTCTCCCCAGATTCAATAAATCTCAGGTGTAGGGATATCAGCAGGTGATCCCATTAGTTCACAAATGCAGAAGCTTGACTGAATTTTACCCTTCTGAAACTGATACACCCAACATTAACATAGGCTTTGCATCTCAGTCACTATTTGAAAGCCTTCAAAAGAACCATCAAATAATTAACACAAAATAAATTTCTGTTGTCTTCCCATTGTAAGTACTTGACATTGTTCAACCAGTTGCTAGAGAAAGAATCAGATGCCACATTAGGTCATCCCTTAATATAGACTAGGGTAAGCCAAACTTCTTTCATGTGTAGTTAACAGGCAAATCATTTGACCTTTCCAACAGGACTACTAAAGACCTGGCAAGAGCTGCTTTTTAGCCTATGGGACTTCACACAAGGCATTGCATTTTACTTCAGAGCTTTGTTACAGACAGAGCTGACAGCAATCACTAGAGCTCCTACTTTCTAATACTTTCAACTACGAGATACTGTTTAGTCTTGCTTTTACTTTTGCTAAACTGAGCAGAAATTTTTAAGGCAAGAATCTAACTCTGAATGAGACAGAAACTGTAATAATATCTTTTTTTTTTTTTTTTTTTAAATGTGGCTTATTCTACTGGGAAATTTCTGGCCTACTTTAAAACAAAAAACAATCTCTTAAGGAATGCATAGCACCTTCTTCTTTTGAGTGGGGACTCAATACTTGATACATTATGAAGCTTGAGGGGGAAGAAAGGTAGGCAGAAGTCACCCAGGTGTCACAGATAATCATTTATAATCCAGAAAAGCTGGAGTGAAATTAAACACTGAAGACTATCATTTTCCCTATTAAGTAAAAATAAGGGACCAACAGCAGAAGTCTCCATCCTCCATGTCTACTGGCCATACTTTACACCAAAACTACTGAGTCTAGTCCGTTGGTGCAGTACTTATTCAACTGCTTTGAGGGCAGGCATCATGACATGGTCTTCAGTCTATAACATGCTATCTTTCCCCCTCCTTCTCTGCTTGGGTCAATATACATAAGAGACTATGTGGTGGGTCTGCACTCGTGCCTCTAAGTGACAGAAAACAAAAAGCTACTACGTGGGGGACCCCATCCCACTAACTGACAGCACTGAAAGGCAAGTGACTGATGAAGCACAGAAATGGAAAAAGGTGGGAATTCCCTTGCACAGTGTTCAGCAAGTCATTGAAATCAGACCTGCGACAATACGGGTGGTCATCACTCCTCAGCTAGAAACCTTAAGGCGTGTTTAGCAGAAGCGTGTAGGTGACATGCAGCTGACTGATGCCTGAGTAGCAGAGTGCCACCTACCCCTCCTCACAGCTGGACCAAACTTAAGAGCATCCACGTTTGCTCTCTCTTCCTCCTTTTCCCTGAACTCCATTTCCATACGTATCTAGTTTTAAGCAGGTAGTTAGAAAGGCTACTGTTCAGTACAAACATAGCTCCTACTGCTTCCCCCCCACTCCCACCCCCCCACTTAAGAAGGGGGGACTGAATTCCCACAGCACAGTATTATTAGCATGACCATGCTGCTGAAGAGAACCAGAATGGTCCCTTGAAGCGAATGCAAACACGATTTATCAGGTTATCTTGACCACGAAGACCACTGTAACCCTAATCTAGATCAGTATAGCTCACAGACATCTACTAATATATCTATGGCAGTAGCATCGCTGCATTTAAACCAGTCTAGTGGAATTAGTGACACCAAATATCCTACCCATCCACTCCACCTTCAGCAGCACGCATGGGAGTAGTAGGACATCATGAAGCCCGTTACAAAAGCAAGGCTTTAGGGCTGGATAGTAACAGAAGCTACTTGCACCTCAAAGGACTCTGTGCCCAATGTTCATAACCTCTATCCTCTACCCATGCCAACTTGTCCAAGAACAGAGTAACTCACCCCACAAATTCAGCATGTGGGTCTCTTACAATAAGGGACCCTAAACAGGTACTTTAGTCTTGCTTTCTCTCCTTTTACTACCCTGAAACCGTATGTCATTCACAAACTTGGATAACACTGGCCTCAGTAGCGGTCTCCTTTCCCAACACCTCTGTTCTTATAACAGTCACCTATACCTCCATTTCTCGTATTAATTCAAACTAACCTCAGCTCTATTTTTTGCCCCCTTCTGGACCACTGGCAGGATGAATATTACCCTTCCTATATTTCCACTGTTTCAGGCACAGGAGAGACAGTTTTCTCTCACACTTTCCCTTCTACTGATAACATACGAAATCTATTCTTAAAAAGTCAAAACAAATGCAAAAAGCCAACAATGTTATCTCCTGGCTCCATACCAAAACCAAACAAACAAATCTTTCACCACCATGTCTCTTCTCACAATGCCTTCTGATAGCCATCAGCCAATGAATAATGAGAAAAACAGCTACACTAAAAATAGCAGCTCAAAGCGTTGAGGAAGTTGACAGAAATCATCATGCCTCCAGGGTCAGATACTCACAAAGAAAATAAGTTTGTCATCCATGTCCACTCCCCCCCACAGTTACTACTCAATAAGTGGTTCTACCTTTTTGGCCTCTGGAAAGCCTGCCAATTTTGTATCTGCTCTGAGTATCTAATCAGAGTTTATTTTTTCACTGTATCTGTCTTTGAGAAGCAGATACTGCAAACAACTTCTTTAGTTTTTCCATCATAAAATATTTAGCTTGTATTCCTCGTACTGTAACTAAACTGTCACTTATAATGGGGAAAAAAAAGTTACCAGCAGCCCTTAATGTAAAAAGAACATGTTGACATACCATGTCAGATATCCCTTAGCCACAAACTTGTTGGTTCCCCTCGATACAACAGCCAGCTTCACTTTTGGGGGAATGATGTTAGCTGAGGAACTATTTTGAGTAAGTTTGCTTCCTACTAGGTCCGAGAAGGTTGTCTGACAAATAAGACCATGAACAAACGGGATGCAGACACTTTCCTTCTGCCTTTTCTCCCCCACAGCCTCCCTGCTGCCTGACCTCCCCCCTTTCAGGGATGCTCTGTCTTGCTTTAAACTCCATAGCAAGGGAAGGAAAACAAACAGTCTGGGAAAACACAGCCCTTTTTCCAATTTTCAACATAGAGAGGTTAAATAGCAGTGGAAAAAGGAGGCAACCGGTAAATTATGGCTGTACAGAGTGATCTCTCTTCACATCTTCAAGTTCAATGGAGGAGCTCTCTCAAGGAGGATGCTGCTTGCAGGCAGCTCTGCAAACCCTGAAGCACTACCCCGTGCTCCTAGCACTTTCAGAAAACTTGCTCATTTTAAACCATTTGTGTAGCAGGGAACATTATTATTGTCCATATTCCACTTAGTTCCCAAAGAAAAAAAAATAAAAATAAAGGAGCAAACCACAGCTCTGCTCCTTTGGGATTCGGTACAGAGAAGATACAAACTGGCACTGGTAGCTCATTTGTCATTCTCAGTATTTTTTCAGTAAACCACATCTTGTAAACACAATTAAACAGAAATGAATAACACTTCTTGCTTTATTGGTTGGCTAATCCCATCCATTCTATAAACTCCTGTAAAATGCAGCATTTTTTGCCCTAGGAGGAAGACAAGCAGGTAACTGCTGTGACCTCTGCAGGTCCCCCCGCCTGGTGCCAGGAAGCATCCCTGCTGAGAAACTCAGCCCACATTTAGGAAAATCCAAAGCTTCTTTCTGAGGACAGAAGAAACTGGATAGTTTTCTGGAACGTCACTTTAAAAAAAGAAAAATTAGGACAAGTGAAGATTAAATATAACTTTTACATAGAGCATAAAAAGAAGAAAACACCCTGAAGTTAACTTTCATCTGTCTTGCATCTCAAAGGGAGCTTGCATAAGTACATATTTTTAGTTCTTACCGAGTTTTTGGTTTTAACATTTCCTACTCTGGTGCCACACTTAAATTTTGCTATATACCTCAGAATATTGACAATTTTCTTTAAAGTCCCAGTTCTTAGAGTCAAGTTATTATTCCCATTTTGAAAATGATCATTATATTCCAGGTTTCGCTGCTGCTGAAAAATTTTTAAACCATGAAAGAGAAAGACAAGACAAACAGAGACCTGAAGCAAGATGAAGTTTTTAACATTGATGTTTTTAATCTCATTTTGGAAATGTCAAGCTCAATTTCTGAAACACTTCTGATCTGTCATATTGCAGTATTTTCTTTTCCTTCCCCAACTGCAATAAAATTATTCCAAGAGAGATTTTAAAAGGAAAAAAGTAATAAATAAAACAACTAAATAAAAATAGCTTAGCAAGGTCCAAAAGTTTCAGATAAGGAAGCCTGGGTACTCACCTTCTAGACAGCTAGGCCTCCTACACTTATAAAGAATTCCTTTCTACTCCACCCCTACTTCATAAGCTTTTCTTACAGTTCATGAAAAATATCTTTCATGATCAGATATCCTTCATGAACTTTAAGGGAAGCAAACTGACTATTTATTCCCACACCTCTCACCCTACCTCCCAGCTTGACATGCTTTCTGGGGGGCACAACACCCTTTTGCTGTAGCTCTCATTTCATCGGACATGTATAAGCAAATTTGTATTTTAAGATATATTGCATAAAATAAGTCTACCAAAAAAACAGAGCAATGCAAGTTACGGTAATGGAAAACATCTGAAGTTGTATTTTGTGGAAACCATCACCACTCAGTAGCAACTCACACCAGCGCAGCAATGCCAGCAGCTGCCAGTTAGGGCTTAGTTAGTAGCTCACAGCAGCTTCCAGGATGGAGCATAAAGTTACCAACACAATTATCACCGGCCAGGCCAGCAGTTGTTCTAGTGTTTCTCTCCTATTTCACATGCCTGCTTGAAAGACCATTTCCCAAGTCCCCCACTGTAATAATTTATTTTATACAGACACAAACCTCAATTTTACTGGGAACAACTTACATGGCTTAATACAAAAAAAAAATAATAATAATAATATATATAAAAAAAAAAAACAACACACAAACCAAAGGCCCAGTCAAACTCTAGTCAATCAAAGGGGACATGCCCTGGGTCCATTCAAAGCATGATTTTACTTTATTCCCATCAACGTTATTTTCACAGATATTAATGACTTTGAAATAGCTTGCTTCCAAACATTTGGAAGACCAAAGGCCAAACTCCTACACAAACAAACACTAAGCAAAGACCATACACATGCTTGATCCACATGGACAACCTGCTGGATAGCCATATAGGTACCTGGACAGGAAGGCTGGAAAAACGGGAGAGCAAGAGGAGACAATTCTGACAATGATCATCTGACACCAGCATGAAGAATTTCAGCATGCTCACGTGGGACATATATTGAGCAGCTGATGTGCTGCTTGTTCATTCCCTATTTCATCCCAAGGTGGGCTGCTTTTCTACCCACTCCCTGGGCGTGCTGCATGCTGACAAATTCATTATCACGAGTCTCGTCAGCTATGACCTCGCAACAACACCACACAGAAAAATGTACTTGAAACATGAAAAATGAAGAACTGCAGAATCGAGCTATTTCTAAAGGGATTTCAGAATAGGCAAAATGACCCATGAAGAAGGTAGAAGATGGAAAAGAAAAGAAAAAGCACACTGAAAGAAGTTGCATGTAGAAAAACAGAGCTGTGACTCAGGTCAAGCATTTCAATACCACTGTATTTCAACAAATTCTTACAGGATGAGAGAGGCAAATTGAGAAACATCTGAAGAAAGCTGGCTAAAGTTGTCACCAGGACTGTACAAAAAAGTAACTTTCAAATACAGGCAAATGGCATACATATTTGCATTAGGTAGGAGGGTGTATACTGCACATAGACTAGTTTACTGTAATTTCATTTCTGTATTTCCTTGTTTCTGGTGGTAGATACTGCCCTAAAACTGAGATAAGCAATGTTTACAGGCTTCACTACAAGACTTGAGTCCTTATTTTGATATGCTACAAACATTTCAAGCATATGTTTAGAACAAATACCTAAACCTCTCAGGCCATCACAACATAATGAATAAACCATCAATATCAAGCATTATTCATTTCTTTCTGCAGAAGACAGCAGTTTTGGCTATTGTAATCCTACAGTCATACCATAGTTTATTCTGGTTATGTTAATTAACCATTGAGAACCAACCAACTCCCCCCAGAGTACTGCAAACACAATATTAAAGCAAAGTCTAAAGGAATGAGCATGTCCAACTGGACATATCACAAGCATCACTAAGATTTATCCAAGACCATGGATCTGCACAGATATCAGCAACAGCAGATCCCTTATTATTGGCAATCATGACTAAAAATAAAATAACCCCGTTTCAATTATTTTAGCCTGGATCAACTTTTTTGGTCCAGCTGGTGTTTAGCAGAACATCCTTCAACTTGGAAATAAACAAATTTTGCATGGAAGTAGTTGAGAAATAATGAGGGTCTATGATGCAATTCTAATGGTGTAGGCAACACCCAAGCATTGGGACACTTCCTCCAGTCCCAGGAACCTACCAGAGGCTGGTAACTGAAGCTTGAGATGGATGTGTCAAACGAGTAGCTGCCTTTTTAGTGATGTGTTGATTCAGAAGCAATCAATTTATTCATATGAGGACAAATTGCATTACAGTAAATGTCATTTCATGACTGCATGTATTACAGAGAGATGGACAGGTATTAAGCTTTTTCTTCCATAGGAAAAGTCAATCTTAATTATTTCCTACAATAGCCACTTTACATCTACCAGAACATAATTAACTTTGCATTAATTTTTAACAATAATTTCTTATTTGCTATAGGTTTCCATTTTTCAGTTTTGGATTACAACACAGGTCTTAAAGAAAGAACTGCAAGTGAGGACAGCAACTCAATAATGCAAGTTTGTATATGTCTGCTGCAGTAATTTCTACTTCCTTCACCATGGGTTAACCGTCCACCATTTGTAGTCTCTCATTATACTAGTACCACTACAGAATTAACTACCTGGAAGCCCCGTGGTACAGCTGCATGTGGTGACTTGAGCCACTTGAACAGTTTATTGTTAATAAAAGATAGAGATCTACCACCTCATCCCACCCTTCATTCCTGGTTGAAGGGTAAAGATCAAATGGTTTTACTCTCAGAGCAGCTTCCTCCCCACTGAGGACTCTTTTGCAAGAGCCATACCCCTACTCCCCACCCCTATCGCAATCCCACCCCAACCACTCCCTACACATCACCTTCCTGCCTTTGGACTTCTGAACAGTGTAATGGTACTTCATAGGGCTTAAAATAGGTCCCTTTGCAAGGAACCACCCAGCAGAAGTCCAGCCGTATGCAAGTATATGTAACTACAAGTAATGCACGCATTGATTTACGCCACTACCTATAAGGATATCCCCAACATCATGTATATTACATACCATGAGATGTGTACACCTGTATAGGAAGCAATTTTAAAGCACTAAAATAGCTGTACTATCAGTTATGATGTTGTAACGAGTCTACAACATACTAGTGTTAAAAAAAAAATGTTACTGCTACCCCCGCGTTATGTTAGCCTGTTACACCTTAATACTGCCTGACACTAAAAATTTCAACTAGAGAACACAAAACAGACCGGCATTACCATATAGATGCAACAACAAATACTCCCATTGAAATGGCATTCATGCACTGCCTAATGGCTTACTGAAAACTTTCTCCAGGAAACATATGAGATCTTAATTTGTTCAAATAATTAGTAATAAGAGATTCGCTTTTCAGATAAACGGGATTAGAAAACAGTTTATTTTCTGTGCTTCATAAACTGTACTTTATTTGAACTTAATTTCAAGGAGCTGAAACTAAACTAAAGCAGGAAATTAGCCCTCAGCAAAGCAGCCAGATTCATCCTCAGCATCCACAGCACAAATTAAAGGAAAAAAAAAAGTCCTCCTTGCCAAAGAACATAATTCTGCTGTCTCATTACTGTTTTGCTAAAATAATTTAATTAGCAGTCTTCAGATGCAGGAAGGCATTTATGCTTCATCAGGAAAAGAAGGGGTGGGGGGGTGAGTGGTACAGGCTGTTCCAGCATACCAGGAACACAGCACTGAATTCTTCCAGCTATCAGGCCAAAGTTGGATTGGCTTACCAGAACTAAGCACTTTTTTTTTTTTTTTAAACTTTTGGATCAAACAAAAAGCACCAGGCAGCCCAGTATCTGCATAGTCTTAACCCCAAATAAAAAGAAATGGCTCAGCTGTGGAGCAGAGCTGAGGTGCAGCATGTGACTGGGGTTTTGTGCTTCCTCTCCCCATGCACGGTTAGAGCCCTAAAAGCACCCCGGTCCCTGTCTTTCGTTATGCTCTGTTCACGTGGGCACTGACGCTTGTCACTAGGGAATCCCATAACCCTGGCTTTTATATGTAGCTATTTGGGCTGATTCCTTCACGTTAGTGCATACAAACAGCACACAGACTATTTGACTCGTGATAAAATACTCACCTAGGCTTATTTCAACATACAGCTTTAATGGTTGAAACTTTCTCTATAGAAACTTTTAGATAGGAAACCTGCTTACAGCTGAGCTGCATTCTACAGCCCCAGGACAGCATAGCCCCTTAGAAAAACAAATGTTACTCTTTCTAAAATTTGTTGTTTACTATGTCTTTCTGCCTACAGCTCTGAATTGCTCATCAGAACTACACACCAGAACCCCATGCTGGCAACAGCCTGTACTTTTGTAAAGCCTCCTTGTCATGATCATGCTTTGGCCATCAGATGGGAAGAGCATCCCCAGTTCAAACACCTTATTGCTGCAGGCATAACCAGCTACTGAACAGGAAAGTGAATTACAGCCTAGCTTGAAAATCCCCAGAATTTGGGAACAAACTGCAGCTCAGCCCCTTTTGGCTCAGATATCATCTGTTTTATCTGTACACAGGTATTTCCACATCTCTTCATTTTACCTCAGCCATAAAAAAAAAACTTTC
This sequence comes from Chauna torquata, assembly GCA_013399475.1. Classification (NCBI taxonomy): domain Eukaryota; kingdom Metazoa; phylum Chordata; class Aves; order Anseriformes; family Anhimidae; genus Chauna; species Chauna torquata. The sequence goes on from VXAL01006946.1 coordinate 164,402, forward strand.
TCAGAGTTAAGTCATTTTTTAATTTCACCAGCATAATCCACAAGTGACTAAGATTAGCCAAGTCTAAATGAACTGGCAGGCTTTTAATCGCTAGTTGAGATTAGCTAAAAATATTGCCATGATGCATAAACCCAAATAGAAACCTGCTCCCTCTCCCAGTGCAGTATCAATTCTGCAGTCCCAACAGGTGTAAAAAATAATTCATCTTTGTCACTAAACTGCAAGAATATGCAGGGAGGGGAGGAGAACTGCTGACAGAGAAGATGTCATTTATACATATACACTTCCACAGCACAAATCACAATTTGAAGGTGCTGGGGTCCAGAGCCATGAGAAGCCAGTTTTGTTCACCCAGAGATTTCCAGTGCTCACATGAACTTGATAGTGCAAATTCTGTCCCTATATCATGTACGTAAAGTGTTTCAGATGTCCAAGGAAGGCTTTGAAACTCAGCCCACATAGAAAGGAAATCGTTCACTGAAAGCACAGTTTCAAAAGTAGGAGACCGGTTAGACAGCACCTGGGTACAAAGATCACATTTGTTTTGACTTAGTTCCTCAAATCCTTTCAATATCAGTTAAGAGCATGTACTCTATAAAATGCTCCTGTGAATATCAGTTAAGAGCACATACTCTAAAAAACTTGTGAGAAAGTAGGATGTTCACCCAGGCACAGGTTGGTGAACCGCTATTTAAAACTCCTGTCATTTAAGTGCCTTTTTATTGCAAATAGTGGATTTGCAAGAAGACACACCAGAAGATCCTCTAACTGTTAAGAGCTGCTGAATAAACAATGGAAACACGAGTGGTTTTTCCCTGCTGCATCCCGTATGAACTACACAGGCTCAGCCCCATGCGGAAAATTGCCCATTTCCTGCCAGCCTCCCATCCTCACATGGCTGTTTTCTGAGGGCGAGCAGGGAAGGGAATTCAAGGGTGCTTTCTGTTCGTTTCATTGCATAAATAAAAACGTGGAGGGAACATCCATTTTGCATGAAGACATACAGTTTCCTTGGAGCCTTCACACGACACAGAAGATTGATTTTCCCAGCTTTGTTTCCACGCCAACAGCCCTCCGTGCCATGAGGCAAGTTGAGTCCAGCACCCGTAATTCAGGGCTTTGCACTTTGAAGGCTGCAGGTAGAGCACAGCATAACAGCTACATGCATGCAGGCAGAGAGGCAAATGTACTCACCCGAGAGATGGACAGGGGCATGTTGAAGTCCTTGCCACCTTGGAGCCTAAAACCCCAAGGAGCTGGGCCAACCAAGGACACGCTGTAGTTGCTCATGACGTTCAGTATTCAAGGATCCAAGTCGAAGAACTGATGCCTGCAGAAGAGGATTACACTTTTAATTTAAAGAAGATAAAAGCAAAAGGCACTGTCTACCACTTCAACAACCTTCCTTCCTCTCCATAGTATAAGAACAGTGAGAAATCTACACTAGTTCTGTCATTACTTATACTTCTACTCCTCACATGTTGTTGTCCTCAATAGCTTAGGAAGAAACATAGGGAGCTGTTAACGTGGGCTAACGACCTTTAAGATCTCCGGTGCTGATGCATTTGGATCTCAAGAGAAGCATGAGATGTTTGACAAGTACTTCTTACTAACAGAATATTGGAGGGGGAACACGATCCAATATCAAGACAAGCATGAATTGATAACATCCCTTAAATCTGAGCATGGAAGAAATTACCACCACTGACATTCATTTCTAACAAAATGAGTATCACATGCTGCTATGTCATCAGCTCAGAACTTGTTTCTAAACACATTATGGTTTGACAGTTTCAAATTGATGTAAAAATGTCACAACTGTTAACTTAATCAGAACAAAATAAAAGCCCTGTGACTTTTTTATTATTTTTATAGCATAACTTCATATTGGTAGAACAATGCTACAGACAAAATAGATTATTAACACCAAGCCCCAAATAAAAGCTGCAAACTAAATTAAAATACCCACGGCCACATCTTAATGTTGAGGAAGAAAAAAAAAAAACCAAACCAAAACCCAAGCATCTCCCTCCCCTCTGCACAAATGTGGGCAAGAAATTACCTTTAAAAGGCAACCTCCACACTTAATTGCCACTCAGAGTCAAAGATAAGGGCTTCAGTTTCACCTCAGATAAGTAACATTACAATGACATCTTAGGTAGTGGATCCCATCTATTTTTATATGGTTGAAGCAAGGCAAAGAACACACCAGCCTGCGTGGGTGTAAGCCTACACCGCGGCACAGCCAGATTCCAGGCTCATGTACTGACATTTAAGGTGGCACCTCAAACTGGAGAAAGCAGGCTGCAAACCCCACCAAGCCCAGTTTGACCTCTTCATACGCAGGTGGGGGATTTTATTTTTTCGAGGCAGGAGATTTTGCAAATGCAGCCCAGCCTCATGGGCCACCCAAGGTGCCATCAGAGCCGTACGGGTGCATGGAAGGACATTTAGAGCCACTCCTCAAGAGAGACATGGGTAGCACGTTTCCGGATTCACCTCACAGAACTGCAGAGACCTGCTGCTCTAAATTATCATTTCTAAACCCGATGGCAGAGCTTGCTGTCACATTCACGCTGGCAGCCATTCAAATAAGCAGAGCAGGGCTGCTGGAATAAGGCGGAACAAGAAGACACTCCTGAGGAAGGAGAATTCAGAGCTACCTGGGCAGCTCCTGGCGCGCCCCATCTGCAGGCATCCTGGAAAGGGGCAGCTCTGGCCCCATGTAGAGGCTCAGCCCACCCTGAAACGCCTCAGCATGCACTGGCGTACAGCGAGGGGAATGCACACCCCGATCCTTCCGTGGCTGCAGAGGAGCAAAAGAAAGCAAGCCTCCACGAGTTTGAGCTAGGTCTCTCAGCGCACTCGCTCAGAACTGAAGCGAGAACTACAGCTCCTCTAATTCCTTCTGAAGAGAGGGTTTTAATTAGTCACAGATTTCTTTCCATATGAAAGTAAGAATTCTTCTCATTCTCTCTAAATGAAATCCACCACAGTGACAGGTCACCGTAAGCTACAGACTGCAGAAGGGCACACGTTCATTGGCACAGGCAGAAGGCTTTACCTATCGCTTTACCTACCAGTACAAACCGAAGCACTTGTGCAGATTCTCAGATTCTTTTTTTTTTTTTTAAACTATAACAGCTAGTTAGAGTAACAGCTTTGGGAAAAGATTAAGTTATGTTAGAAAAGCATACAAGTTTTTTTCCCCCCATTTGAAGCAACTACAACGGGGTACGAAGAGAGTGCCGGCTGAAATGCCGTGCATCGCTCTCAGCATCGCCCATCTTTCCTTTCTCCCCCAACTTGATTCCGCCGTGTCTGCACCTCCAGCCTCACAAATAGAGCCGGAAGGAGCAGCAGACGGAGGAGATCCCTTCAAAATTTAACGTAACGCACTTCTTGGAGTATGCCAGCGCAGCACCTCAGAGAAAGCAAAGCATTACAACCCACCAACCCCGCTCCTTGTGTGGAGCACTGCACAACCAACCCGCCAAGGGCGAAGTTGTACAACTTCCATTTATTTTACCCAGCGCTGGCTGGGTCGGCTCCCGGCAGCGGGAACTTCACCCCTGGCAGAAACGCCCGCGGCGCCACGGGGGCCCGGGGGCAGCNAGCGGCACCCGGGCCCCCAGCCCCGCTCGGAAGCGCGACGAAATCAAACTGCAGCCGAAGATTACACTAGGCTACAAGAAGCGCCGCGACGTTTCAAACCCACGGCCCGACCGACCGGCCGGCCGGCCGGCCCTCTGCTCCTCCTGCTCCTCCCTGGCCTTCCCCGGCCGCCACTCACCCACCCCGCCGGCGGCGCGGCGCCGGGCGCGGAGC
>VXAL01006946.1:168335-178796 GCA_013399475.1 Chauna torquata
CACGGCCGGGCCCGGCTCGGCACGGCACGGCAGGGACAGGGGCAGGGGCAGGGGCAGGGGCAGGGGCAGGGGCAGGGGCGGTGCTCGCGGCTCCCATGCAGGGCAAGAACTGGAAATGCTCGAATGCTCAAACCCCGGGCGGTCCTGAATTTTATTACTATTTTTAATTGTAATTTATAATTATTTTGGAATAGGGAAATGCACTTTTTTTTTTTCTTAACGCAAAACTAACTAAAGGCGCACCTGTGAAATGCAAGGGCGAGTGAGGAGGGAGGGAGTGCTGGGTCTCCGCACCTTGCTCCTCCGGTCCCCAGCCTGAAGAAAGGGGCTGCTGTGCCAGGCAGGGGTGCGAAGGAGCCCCCAGAAGTGCCCTCCAGGCAGCCCCAGCACCCAGTAGGCACAGTACAGCCCATGTAGGCTGCCACAGCTGTCTTACAGGGAAACTTCTACAAAAAGAGCAAGACTTCGCTTTGTTTACAAGAGTAACACAAGAACTGGCAAGGATATAATCGCCTCCCGAAGTACCTCAAAGTGGTGAGCAGTGAGGCAGAAGAGCTTCTTAAGCTAAAAGAAAATGCTGGCACAAGTACAAATGGGTATAAAGTGACTGTGAATAAATTTAACTTAGAAATTAGCCGATAAGGAGGGAAGTGAGGTTTCTGTAGGAGTGAGTGCGAGGAATCAAACTGGTTCTAGCACGAAGCTTGATCAGATTATGAAAAGGGTTATACGACAGGTTTGCCTGCAAGCAGAATAGTTGTTTAACACGGAGGCTTTCAGTTTGACCACCCACAACCTCGTTCAGTCGGAGGCAGGACAGGCTCGCTACGGTGCTTCACTGGCCCGTGGCACCGCTGACGCCTTGCAGTGGGGAGAAGCAGGGTGAAGGTGCAGTGGTACAGCTTCGGGTTTAGCTGTATCTCACAGCTGGGTGCGGCTCGAGGTTCCCTTTTGTATTTCACATTCATTAAAATGATTACAAGTAAAAGTGGTTGTGAAAGAAACAGACATCGCAGTAGCAGCAGCACCACAATTACGGTAATTTCAATCCACTTTTCAAGCACAGATTTGCTGTGGAGAAAGAGCACAGAAGAAAGCTTTAAATCCTTGTTTATCACAGCCTGTGCAACACAGTCCTTTACCATGATCCTGCCTAGCCTCTCTGCCCCGTTTAGGAGTAGCGCGGCACTGTCCCTTGTTGTTTCAGTCCTAGTTATGTGAGCTTTAACAGGGGTGCTTTAATGTTGTCCCACTGAGCTGTGCATCTCCTCAGCTGTCCTGCCTGAGCCAAGTGCATCTCACACCACATCTCAACAACAAAAGCATCCAGGACCTAGAGTAATGTAGCAGAACCACTCTTCTGGAAATGTCTTCCTTACCCTGCTCTTTTCCTCTTAAGAAGTACCTTTAATCAGGCAAAACTGAAAATCTGCATTACACACACAGACTCTCTCAAATGATTTTAGTTCGTGGAGGTAAAAATTCCCCGTCCTAGGGATTTTTCATTGTGTCACAAGGATCTTAGGTCACTGTCACGCTGTTTCATTTATTAGAGGAGAAAGAGGACCCCACTCCCCGGCACAACCCACGTGACATCCCCAAGGTCAGCGTGTCCCTGTGCCGACCGGTTGGGCAGCAATCTGCTGCTCTCAGCTCACCAGGGCACACAGCCCGGGGTTTCACACTTAGCTTGGGTTACCAGCTAGCCACATCGATGAAAAACATCCTTTTCCACTTCAGTTCTCCAAAAGCCTTCAGCTTTTTTTTTATGGATGGGTTGCTTTCCTGAGCTAGGTGGACACGCGCCATCTCGGGACTAATTCACCGGGACTGAAGGAGATCTTGCAGGGAGACTTTGACTGGTAGGCACCCCCGGAGCCGCCATGCGCCCGTGCTGCACCCACCCATCGCACCCAGCTCTCGGTCTTTGGGGCCATCATCACTTTTCTGCAGCCCGATCAGCTTGTGACAAATGATCCTGTTTTCCTTTGTAGCCTCCAGAGACTGTTTGAGATCCTGCCATTCTTGGTCACTTTTCAAATATTCTCTCCTTTGAGAAAGCTTTTCATTAGGGCTGAATGGTGAAAAGAGAGATAGCAAGTGGAGGACAAACCTCAGCAGCAGCCAGAACTATGGCCTGCCTGTTCTTCCTACTGCTGCCGTGTTTCAGACAGAGCTTGCATTTTTCCCTCTGAACAAGGAAGGAAGAAGTCTGGAAATTAATTAAATGCAGTAGTCAGCTAGCCATGCAGATGCAGCCTATCTCAAAATTACTCAGGCACTTAAATCTTGTTTAAATGCTAATGAAATGCCTTAGGTGCCGGGTAATGGGTACTGCAGAACCTGATGGAGAATATCACCTGCAGTCCTGAAGTACACAAAGGAACTCATAAATGCAAAAAGAGACCATAAATTATGAACAGATTAACAATGCATGGTGAAATAATTCTCAATTAAACAGCAGTTAATCTAACATTTGCTTTCTGCGTGCTGAGACAGCGAACTGCAAGCTGTGCTTGTGCTGTGCTGCTACTTTCGCTTTTGCTTTTCTTCCAGAGGTAATATTACTGCAAGAATGTACGCTCAGTGTACAGCTGGAACTCAGGATGAAGTAACCCTCTCTTTAGGGGTTAATTCACATTAACTTCTTATGAGGTTTAATTCACTCTTAACATGAATTAAGAGGTTAATGTGAATATCATCTCCAGCCTAACAGCTTGTTCCCAACTCCAAGATAACTCTGTGCCCAGCAATGAAATAAGTTAGACATGTTCTAAGTGTTTCTGAGAAGCTGAGGCTGCAATCAGTTTTTTGACCGGGCAAGCTTTTAGGCTTCGGTCATGGCGAATCCTAAACCGCCTCACAGAAGCACTTTTATTTTTCTGTTTTCTTTTTTTCGTTTCTTTTTTTTTCTTTTTCCTGTCCCTGGTTTGGAGAGATATCCAGTGCTGAATTACATCCTCTCACATGCATCCTGTCAAGTACCCTAACTCCAGTTAGCCTGAGGACTTCCTTGCGTGGGAGCAGGCACTGCACAGCTGAACCCGCATGATTGATTCACTTTGTGTCAGCTTTGTTAGTCAGGAAAAAAAAAAAAACATGGTCAAGTTTACCTTAGCTCTCCTCTCACTTCTTACTTTTTCTATTTGCTCTCTCAGAGCCCTGTGTTTCCTCCAGGTGTGCCATCTGCCGTCGCTTCTTGTCAGCCCATTTTTCCACTGGGTGCATATTCTTGCATTACTGCTTCAATTTCTGCAGCCAGTTCACTCACGATGGTGCTGGTCAGTCCAGTTTTTAAGCCCATGGCTTTTATTAGATTGAAACAATAACAGCATTGGTCTTCCCAATTGAGATAGCTAGCCATTAGAGCTCTTACTGTTGTAAGTGGATTTATGGTCTTTTTTCCATGTTAATTTCTTCTTTATTTTAGCCAATTGTCCCTTCTTTAATTTTTTCTTTTATAGAGCTTTTCTTTTTAAAGAACAAGTAATATTTACTAATAAAATAGCCCTTATTTATTATGTCCCCCTAAAGTCTGGTAAATTGTGTAAACAAAGGAAATAAGTGCATATTATTACTGGACTCCTTTGCAGTGACAGAGCAGGCACATCCAAAGCTTGGTCACATATCCAGAAACTGTAAGCTACTCCAACCTGTTTTATTCTGTCCGTCTTAAGTAAAGGAAGGACCACCTATGTGCGGGCCACAGCCTGTGCTACAGGTTAGACATTTCCTCCCTGCCAGCCTGAATCAATGCAACACCAACCCAATCTTTTCATTTTGGGGAACATGAGGGGCCTTTTGAGAAAGTCCAGGTTATGTCCTTGTCATGTTAAACACAGGCTGTTTTAGGGGCTGAAGCCCATCTGAAGCTTCCCAGTGCATTACAGCCTGGGCAGCTTCATCCTCAGCTCCGCTGTGAAGCGTTAGCCACCATTTACAGCTGGTGACCAGAGGCAATAAACATTTTTATGTGCAAGGAATCAACTGTCAGAGAAAAAATTGAAACCAGTTCTTCCAAATTCCTATGCAGCTCCTGACTACCGGATTACCCTACCCTGAACTGACATATCCCTTGCTGTTCCTTAAACCACAGCAGTGCACGGAAAAAAAACCTCAGACTTCATATTTCCTGTTCTTGACACAACCTAGCATGTTACGGGAGTAGCTACTTCAATCATTCACCCTCTTCACTCTTTTAAATTTCCTTAACAATGGGGAAGGGTTTACGCAGGAATCTGTGGCTTGGTGTGGTTTAATTGCAGTCCATCAGCTGCACAGGAAGGGCTTGCTGAGTGATGTCTTAAAGCTAGGCTTGACATACACCGCGGTCACCAATTATGTAGGGCTTGGCAGGTAAACATCCAAACCTTCAGAGTGATCCTTGCAGTTATTTATATTAATTAATGCCATGGGAGAAGAGGTGCAGCTCAGCCTATAATCCTTTATGTAAGGTATTGCAAGGGAGGGGACGGGTGCAAGCTGGAGCACGATGAGCATTTGCCTGGCAGGTGGGGAGCAGCCCAGATCGGCTCGACCGCAACGCCACTTCTGCTTTCTTCCCACCAGCACCGCTAATTCGGTCATGAACAGCTACATACAGCCTTCTCCCAAGATCCGTTTGCAGTTCAGCCAGAGGTGGTCAGAAGATGCCCTTAGGGGTTCAGGCACCACACCCCTGTGTCACCTTCAGTAAGTCAAATCACTGCAGCTGATTCTTTTCTTTTTTTTTTTTTTTTTGCATACTAATACAAATATCAGGGTAGACCGAACTGGTGAAATTTGAGTGTATCAATAGGCCTAACGATGCATTTACAAATGTATGGAAATAAACTAAAAACAAAAACAAAAAACCATAGCTTGCCTATTGCACTGACAGAACTGACCTGGATTTTATAACCATTTAGGTAAATGCATGCAAAGAAACAGCATTTAGAGAAGCCTCTCTAGGTCTTTGCAACCACCTCTAAACTTATATTCCTCTGGGGAAAGGAAAGGAAAGGAAAGGAAAGGAAAGGAAAGGAAAGGAAAGGAAAGGAAAGGAAAGGAAAGGAAAGGAAAGGAAAGGAAAGGAAAGGAAAGGAAAAAGGAAAGGAAAGGAAAGGAAAGAAAAGAAAAGAAAAGAAAAGAAAAGAAAAGAAAAGAAAAGAAAAGAAAAGAAAAGAAAAGAAAAGAAAAGAAAAGAAAAGAAAAGAAAAGAAAAGAAAAGAAAAAAGAGAAAAGAAATCACCCATGAGAACAGTGAGACCTGAGAACATGTCAAGGAGACCTTATTTTAGCTGCAGCCCACAAAAAATATTAAAGCAACTAATAGCTATTCCCACGGTAAATAAAAGACATCTAATCTTTACTGATGAAGGGGAATGGAGAGAAAAAGAAACAGAGACGTTCATATTTATACATTTTAAGGATTTGTACCAAATTTACACACCCCAGCAGCATATTTATGTGTGAATTATGTTAAAATGATTTATATACCTCTTGCAGCTTGTGAAAACTCCATTTCCTTGTTGGTTTTGCAAGATTAGCTGCCACATAGATCTGGGTGTCATAGGCAGAAGAATGAAACCTGCATAGTGCCAATATTTTTGGCTGAAACGCTGTACATAAATGAAGAATAATGGAAGGGACCAAAGGGACCGTGGGCACCTCAGAGCATCCTGCACCTCTAGCTGCCCATCTGAGACTGTCACCTCCCTACGTGCTCCCAGGGTGGGTGCAGGCCTCTCCCTCCCCGAGGTGCTATAGTGTTTCTTCCCAAATGAATTTACATGTTAAAAGTGTTTGTACTCTTTTTTTTTTTTTTTTTTTGTCCCGGCTGTTCCCATCGGAAGGCTGTCTTTGCCTCTGTTTGTTTTTGTGGTCAGGAACCTGCATCTTATTTCCAGACTAAGTATAGTCACAGACAAATTTAAATAGTTCTTCTCCATCCCTGCAGTTCCACTCCTGTGTATTTTTAGATGGAAATTGTATCCCCTGTCAACCTTCATTTTCCTAGGCGAAGCGAGTTGAGCTTGCCTCGCCTCCATTTGTAAGGAAAGATTGTGGCACTCCCGGTGGTCTCTGTAGCCTTTCTTTACACTTGTTCAGATGTGTATTTTCCTGAACATGAGACATTAGAATCGTATAGCATCCTGGGAACACCTTACTGATGTCATCTTCTGTAACGGAATTAATGTCTCCACTGGAAACATTTTGTTCAACATATTCCAGGATGACAGTTCCTTCTTCTCTGAAGAAAATCATACTAGTGCTTCTGAGGTACCATGGAGTTGCCTGATTCATTTTATTCCTACTTTTCTTTCATTTTCAGCTTTTGCCTTCTCAGACTAATAGCAATTACTGATAGCAATCTCCATATGCATGCTTTAGGCATCTATGCTTCTGAAATTAATTTCATTTGTTTTCTTTTCTTCCCATAATATTTTTCAGATCTTCCTCCCTCCTGATAGTGCCTCCCAACTTTTCATCATCCACAGGTTTCACCAGCAAACTTGTCGTCTTTGTGCCTAGTTCACTTATGAAAACATTAAGCAATAATGATCCCAAGACCTTTTAATTTATACATATATATATTTATATAATTTTACATATGCGCATGCATATAAACTCCATTAACTGCCTTCTGCCCAGTCCTTTCTATTGCAGTATTACCTGCTGCAGTCTTCCTGCACACTTTACATAAAAATGGTAGCCTTCAGCAGCATCAGAATTGGAGGAGGACATCGGATGCCGCACTAGAGCTGGGAGCAAACACCTTTCTTTTGTTTAAGGTAGCAGTCAGTAAGAAACCTGTGAGGTTAGTCTGATGAGAGCTGCCTTTGGCAAGCCCAAGAAGCCATGTGGGGAGGAAAGCAGAGAGGTGCTGCAAACATGGTCTGTAGTGAAGTTCAGAGTGGAGCCATCAGGAGTCAAAAGCCACCCAGAGGTTTGAGTGAAGAAGGAAACAACACAAGTACTAAAACATGAAGATGTTTCACGATGTCTTCTTGGATACAGAATGTTATACTGCCAATGCTGGCAAAGCAGCAGAAGTAGAGAGCTTCACAGTGTCAACAGCAGCCTGTTATAAAACAGGAGAGGAAATCAAAGAAAGATGGGAAAAACTGTTTTAGGCTTTTTTTTAGGTTTGTTGAAGGGCGGTTTACATAGATTAAGGAAAGAGGAAAGGAAAGAGAAAGCGGTTGTTCAGAGGCAAATCTCTGTCACCTGTTCTTCCTATCAGTGAGGTGGTGGCACAACATGGATAACTCCAAATTGTGGAGACCTGGGTGACTCTCAAAGAACATATTTACCATCCCTACCTACGGAAAAACATTTTCTGTAGAGGAGGGGCAATTCAAACACCCGCAAGTGAAGCAGGACCGACTGCAGCTGGCTTGCCGTGCTGCCTTGTGTAGCCTGCAGCATCTGTGCAGCTACAGGTGGGACTTGCAGCCTGCACAGTCAATCCAGGGATAAACAGGAGCTGACAGCACTTTGGAGGAGCACGAGGTGTCTGCAGTGCATTAACCAGGCACTGGCCTGTGCTTTCCTTCTCTTTGTACAAGGACAACGCTCCAAAGCACAGGGGTACAATCCCCTCACCCTCTAAGCTCACATTTTAGAGAAAACATGACAGTGACAGAAGGGTGGCATCAATATTCTGTGGCACAGCACACATGTTGAATGCATGACCCCCCTTGCATGACAGTAGCCACAGCATCTGTGCTACATGATATCAACATATATTAGGGAGTAATTAAAGCAACAGAAAGAGGGAGGAGAGAAAAAATAAAAGTGAAAACGGGAGGGGGAAGAGTGAAAGGTTTTAGCCACCACCCATTGCCTCTAAACTCGTATTATTCCTAAACAGATGAAAGCAGAAAGCAGGCAGGAAATTTTGATGCTGAATAGAAAGCTTTCAACAAATCAAGGTGCCCGGTGTAAATGTGAGCCTCCCAAGCACAAGGATTGAGTCAGACAGCCCTGTCCTCACCCAGTTGCCCAGGGCCACTCTTGGTCAGCTTGACCAAGACCTCACAGCCTTTCACAATCCAGTGGAAACCTTCTATGGCTCCAGCTCTGGAGTTTAAAATTGGCACCGGGCTTTGTCTCACGTTTCACATCTTCCCCAGTGCTGTAGCTCGATATCCCTCGTTAGCCCGCCTGGGATGGTTTCTGTGCGTCTATCTGGAGAACATTTGTCATCCGGGACTGCTCCAGCACTGGCTTATTTTGCAGAGGAGGAATTTTGGCAGCAACCAGTGCAGTGCATTTCTGGCCCTCTGGCCTGTTTGCTTGACCTCTGGAAGTAGGTGGCCAATTCAAGGACAATGGAAGCGGCCACCTTACTTGTTTCCAGCATGAAATCAGTCGGCGGAGAGCGGGAGTTAAGTCAGTCTTTCTGTTTTGATAAGAGGGTGGCCAAAGATCTCTGGAATGAGAGGCACTCCAGCAGCCACCCAGGCGGCTATTTATACACCCGGGGGCAGGGCTGGGGAACAAAGTGGTTGCTTCTGCTCCCTTGATTTTTATTTGCCTGAAACTGAAGGGGAAGGGGACAGCTTTTATCACCCAGAGGCATGCATGGGCAATGGTTTTGTGTTTTTTTTTTTTCTTTTCCTTTTTAGTTAAAAAGAACTTACCAGTATATTTACATGTTTCATATGTAAAAGTATTATATATTACGTGTTTCATATATGTCTCATATATTTCATATATACATATATCATATATAAATATATCATGTATTAGATATATGCTCAAATATTATTTTGTCTTTCAAAACCAGAATCACCTAAAGACAAGCCTTTTTTTTTTTTTAAATGTAAAATGAGTCCTCTATCCCTTGTGTCATGGTGATGTACCTACCAAAACCGGTCTCCGCTCTGCACACCAGCCAAACAGCAGGCTGCTTCAGTCGGGAGCTGGTTGCCTGAACGACACAGAGGGACATGGATAGCAAAGCAGAACGGTTGAGAGAGACATGAGGCAGGCACCAGTTCTGGTTTTATATGACAAAATTCAAATTAACAGTGTTTTGTAGAGTTTAATTCACGTGCAGGACTACGTTCAAAGCTGAATTGTGCACGTATTTAAGCTGAGCCTCATTGGAACCAGATCCAAATCATCCCAAAGCAGAGGATTTGTCAAACTGACCTGACACATAACCTCCACTCAGCTGTGGCAGTGTTCTCTGCACTTGAGGAAGGGAGTAGTAGCACTTAATTTCTTTCTGAAGTGACCTCTTCCTGTTGACAGAGATAAGCCCTAAGAGAGTTGCATCCCATTCTCCTGTGCTAAACATGACATAAAAGAGACTTTGGGAGAAGAAGACAGGCACAAAACCCTAGGGAACACTAACTGAACGCTTATTTTAACCATCCTGAATCATCTGAATAGTTTACAAGGCTGTTTCAGTTGCTGAGAAGTCAGAAGTCTTGATAGTAAAGACCCCTGGGAAACTGATCCATCAGTTTTACAAGTTTACAGTGCTGCTGGAAAAGGGCCAAGGAGCTGGTCCATGGAAATGAATGGAATATTTCTGTATTACCTCATATAGTTTGCAACACCGCAGTAGCCGAGTAGCTCCCAACCATGACTGCATTCATTGTTGCACTATCTGAATAATCCAAAGAAGCGTGAGCGTAAGCGGCTATAAAAAGTTTCGCTTCTCTTTTGTGGGCAGCATTTCCACCTCTCCTAGCAGAGCAGGGAAAAACATCCTTGAAAAGCTTCCCTCTGTGGGTCACAACCCAGACCCCAAAGGTGGAGCCTGGCCCTCTTCAAGGCAGGCTGCTCTCCTGGTCCTCCCCAACCACAGCCGGGCTCTGGCAGGGCACCAGTGCTACCCTAACCTCAATTCCTGGTTCTCAGTGGGCTGGCAGGTGAATTAATGATGATTTGCTGGAGAAGCAGAGGCACAGACAAGAGCTACCAGGTTGGCCTGTATGGGCTGGTTTCCCTCATCCCACAAGCTGTGTGGAATGACACAGGACCAAACATGCTGCAAAGGATGCTCTAGGAGCTTTTCATCATTAGTTAAGTGATCTATCTCTAGGAGCTTTTCATCATTAGTTACATGATTTATAACTCAGGCTTTCTCATAGATTATTACTGCAATTTTATTTTCAACATTAGCAGTTGTTGGGTATATATCTACATTTTCAAACAAAAGCATGGATCCGGCCCAGAGACTTTTTGCAAAACAATTTGCGGCTCCTTCCCCCTCCACCTCCTCTCTTCCTTCCCTCTCCACCCATGAAATTTAAATTGAGATTCAGTTCTCTCTGTTTAGCTGACAGGAAGGGCAGAGGAAGAAAATTGATGATAGATTTATGAAAATAGTGTATTGTGTGTACAGTACATTACATACCATAAAAGACTTTAAAACGTCATAAGCAAAAATATGTACTAGGAGCAGTCTAATCAAATTTATTTCAAAATAACTTCTTCCAGAAAAAAAAAAAAAAAAAAAAA
>VXAL01006946.1:178802-189100 GCA_013399475.1 Chauna torquata
AAAAATACAAGAGAAGCTGATTGCAAGGAGAGAAAACAGAGCACATTTTCCATGCGTCACCAAAACTTTTGCAGATTGCCTCTAAACAGCTCTGTTTATAAGAGGGAAGCCAGCATGAGGAATGACTTTTTTCCTTCTCGCACAAATCAGGACCTGACGGCAGAGAACAATGCGCTGTCCCACAGCACTAACCCTGCAGCCTCAGGATCTTGAAAAGCAAACAAACCAATCTCCAGCCAGCCACGTCCTTATCTGTTTAGTAAGAAAGGAAGAGGTAAAGGATGAGCGACGGCAGGAAATTTGCATTTCATTCCAGTGATGAGTTTAGACTGCCCTTTCATTCCTGCCGCGGAAGATGCAATTGCCCAGGAGGACCACAAAGACCAAGGGGAATGTGCAGCTCCTAGTAAGGAGGAGAGAAGCTCCTTTTTTGGCAAATAAATGTATTTCCACTGCTGTTCTGTCATCAGGATCACCAGATGGAGGGTGTGGGGGTTTGTTTTTTGCATTTTTTGGGTCTGTCTGGACAGGCTTTTGCCTAACCTCCCCCCGCCCTGCCTCGCTGATCTCTCCCTGACTCTCTGGGTGATGCGTCTGCATGATTTGCATGTTCTGGCTAACCTGATGAGTTATTTCCTACAAAAAAGGCTGTGTCAGGCATGCTTCTTCCCTGCATAAGTGCACCATGGATCCATGGTCTATGGCAGGTCCTTGCCCCACCGACGACAACTCTTGTCACCAGGGCCACTTACGGGGACTGAAGCAGCCTTGGGCAGTGTGGGCATGCCAAACAGTGGCTATGAAAATTGTGGGCATCCCTAGCAATCTAGGGATTGAAATCAGTCATTGGAGGTGGTGTTGATAAGGGCTGACTGATAAAGAGCAGATGTGGATGTGGGAAAAATGTGAGCTTAACAGCCATATACAGTTATTGAGAGCCCAGATACATGCAGGACTGTAAAGAAGCTTTTGATACAAAGGAGGTAGATACAGATGTGAATGAAGGAGGGAACAAAATGGAGCATATTTGCTAAAAACAGGTGCTGTAGGACTCAATCCATAGCCCTCCTGGGTAGGAGATTTAATTTGCTAGACTACGGAAATGAAGCAGATTTTATCTGCCCGCACTTCAGGAAAGTATCAGATCTACTACTGTTTGGGAAGCTATTAAACAAACTGCAGGAAATCAAAATGGCTACAAAAACCAAGAACAACAAACAATAACAACAACAAAACAGAATGTTGGTAAGAAACTCCCAAATGATAAATTTTAAAGAAATGCATGAGCCTGTAACAGCAGTGAAAAGGGATGTATGGGGCTGCAGGAAGGCTTGGTATGGGGTTCCTCAGTGGAAGCTGTGAAACAAAAAGTATTACACGTTCCATTGGCTGTGTTAATGCAGAAAATGTTTTCTTCTTTCTGATGAAAAATAGCTAGGGGGGATAGTCTCAGCCGGGAGAGAGAGTGAAATAAATTAAGGCTGGGCTTTGGAAGTATTGTGGCGATCAGAGGACTGAAATTCTGGAGCGGACTTCAGAGCAGCTGGGAGAGGGGAACCTCACTGAGGTTTTTGGATGGTGTTTGATCTGTTTATGAAAGACTATGTGGTGTGAGCAGAATAGGAAAGTGGTGAATGAGGCTTTGTAATGCAACTTGGCTTACTGGAGGAGATATCAAATTTTTTAGCTCTCTACCTGCTTATGATTAGGTCCTCCTCCCATCCCCAGACAAATGTCTCTACTTAAGTGTAGATTCTGAAACATCTCGAGTTTTCTCCAAATAAAAGGAACCTGGCCCATCAAACTTACTAACAGCTCCCCATTCTTAATCAGAAGGAAAAACTATTGAACCTGGAAAAAAGTTTGTGCTGTTTATTTCAGCCCACGCCCTTGGTGATCACTGGCCAACATCTGCATATATGGATGTGGCTTGTTAACCATGACTTGGTCCCTCTGGCTTTAGGGAGTGTTTTTCCCTTTTAAACATCTCCATTTATGGGTTGAGATGAGATGGACAAAAAGTTGGTGTCTACTGCCAGCTGTGATGCTGGTTTGCTCTTTGGGAGCAGAACCAGGGCCGCCTCTTTTCACATCGCTTTGCAGCTTCCCAGTGGAAAGCTGCAATTAGTCATCGGCGAAGAGGGATTATTAAGCCCAAGACAAAGTCTGACAAATACGCTGTAAGGTGCTTTAATATCATTCAAACTGCAGGCATCGATACAACTAGAACCTATTGTATCCATTATCAGGAATACACACTTGTACTTTAATTAATTAATTAAAGTTAATCGGTTTTGGAGGACAGCTCTTTTCAGAGGGCAATGGCTTGGAATAATTTTACATTTCTGCTTTGTCTTAAAATTCTGTTATATTGAACATAGACTCTTATCCCTGAAACATTTAAAATACTGGAAATAAATAATTAGCTTATGGCTTTTCCATCTTCCCATATCTTTGGGAAGCGTTGATTTCTCCAGCTAAACAGAAAAAACGTTATGTGTCATTCCAGTAGTGATATTTTTTCATGTTAAGCTTTATTCCAACAGCTAGAAACTTAGTTTGACCCTAGCTAAATTAGAAGAAGGAACTAAAACAAGCAGGAGTTTTAATAAAGTAACATTGCATCAGGTGCACAAACTTTCTGGAAGAGCTAAAGTTTGCAAACAGAGTCATGGATTTTGGCAAAGCACTGGCATGCTCTAATGGGGTCACCAAAGGTGTAAAGTGACCACAAGGCATTGTATTTGATTATCTCTTAGATTTATGGTGGATTTGCTTGCTTGGAAAGAATTTTTAGAATGATTGGCATACGCAATTTGTGTAAGCTAACGGTGTTGGAATTTTACATACAATTCTATTTATATACAAACTGAGGGTGGTTTTGCTTCTTGATCTAAGCTCATGCGTAGGCAGGGGGTGTGAGTCTCCGTTTGCTGCTTGCACGTTCATTTGGACACAACCACACAGCAAATGCAAAATGATCCCACAGCAGAAGGGCAGCATTTTACTCCCACTTCAGACTGCCAAGGACATAGTCAACAACCGCATTTCAATAATGATATTGCTCTATGGAGAAATGGAACGGCTAGCAAGTAACCGAATAAGATTTATTAGCAGCCTTTCTGTAATGGATGCAGAAGACGTGTACCTTTATTCTAATAATAGCCTATCCAAGTGACAAAAAGGTTTTAGTGGAAAGTTAGCAGAAGGCCCTCGGCACTTTGAACAAAACATGTCCTAGGCTCTGAGTATTTGCACTTTCTCTCTTTGCTCACCCTTGTCTTTCAGTTCTGCTCAAAGGCATGTTTAGGCCACATATGGGTATGTCCATAAATTCCCTGAGGCTTACAGTAAAAGCAAGGAAAAAATGTGTTCATGTTACAATTTGGAAGGGACTGGGTGCAGTAACTCTGCTGACATCAGTCAGCAGCCCTTCTTCCAAGGGGCAATGGTGTCTTCTCGAGATCTCACCACCAGCCCCAGGGTCTCCTGGGGTACATAAAGTGGAAAAAGGATTGAACTAAATCTTCCTTTTTCCTACAGCTGTTCCTCAAAAGAGGATCTTGAGCATCTTTAAAGGTGGCTATCTGCTTTCTTTCCACTGCAGATGAGTAAAGCTGCACCTAGAGGAACAAACCCAGCATAACTCAGCAGAAACAGGAGAGGAACAATGACAAAGGGCTGAACACAGCTCCTGCTAGAAGTAGGGGTTGCTTACTAGGAAAATGGTAAGAAAACAGGAGGATCATGCCTCAGGGCTTTTTTTTTTTTTTTTAGTGCTAACGGAAGTGGTTTCACAAGGATGTAAACAATGTAGGGGGGAAAAGGGAGACAGGCTGAAGATGAGGAAGCAGATGAGAATCAGATAAACAAAGCCTTTTACCAGTATGCTGAACATAGTGGCAGAGGAAAAGACATCATGGGGTTTGTAGGTGAATTTGTTGGTTTCCTTTCACTGCCTGTTGCTCTCTAGCTGGGGCACCTAGGTGCTGGCTAACTGTCAGCCCTGTAGATAGAGAGCTACAGAAGTTTAAAAAAAATTAGTCCAGCTAAATTTGAAGGAGAGAAAAGAGGCTGAGAAAAGGCTGAGCTAGTGTGTACCATAGGTCCACAACGGTTTTTGGGCCTCTCTTATTTTAAGTGTGATTTGTAAGGCATGTTTTTTAGTTAAGGACTATCTTGAGAGCTGAATCAGAGACAGAAACGTGGGAAAAGAATTGAAAAAACAGCCAGCTCTCCAACAGAGGACAAGATGGAAACTCCTAAACATGATTGTTTCCAAACACTCCTTCTCCAGAAGCATTGACCTTCTCCCAAAATTAACTCAGTGTTTTGTTGCAGTCATCTTGAGAATGACACTGCCCACCTTTCCTTTTATTTTGTGGTGGTCCTTTCCCTTGCAAGGTCAATCCAAATCTGCTTCTGCAGTTAACCACAATAGAAAGCTACATTTGAAAGCTGTTTTATTATTTGCAACTCCTTAAGCTTTATTTTGCCAATTTCTGTTTGTGGCGTATCAGCATTCTCTCCCATAGCTGCTACCATCTCCTCTGCTTACAGCTAATTCCTTATGCACTGCAATTTCCTGAATGACTTCTTGCTTTTTCTTGGTTTAAGTGTATTCTTACCATCTAATCCAGAATTTGTGCCAGTCAGCTAAGAGGAGCTGGACTGGGCTAAACTTTCACTTTTCAGACACTGTGAAGAGAGTCTGCTTTAGGTTTATAGATGCTAGCACTTGAGCCACGCTCCTTACGTAGACAGGGTCTGAGATGTTGCTGAAGCTGGTAGGGCAGGCAGAAGGGTTTTCTTCTAGCCCAGAGTGCACACTTTCTTGAGCAATGCAATGTTATAAACGTTTTTGAACCAAAACTGTGGCTAGACTGTGTGGGTGCCAAGATTTAGAAGTCTCTAGTACCACTGCAGCTGACACCTGCAAGAACTTAATGAAGGATTAGGAGCGTCTGTAGTGAGTTTAATCCCTAAACACAAACAGATGAAACCCTCATCCTTAGCAGCTCAGAGAGTTGTTCCCCAAAAAGCAAACCAAAAAAAAAAAAAAAATCGAAACTACCTAGACTGTGCTGAAAATCCCCTTCATTTTAGTATTAATGATAATAATACACACATGTCTAGGAAAAGAAGTGGAAAGCAGATAAAATGACTTTTCTTCTTTGGGACTTTGTCTCTGGCTGCCACCTCCATCCTTGTAATCTTAGCACCAAAAATTACCAGGAGGGAGAGATAAAGAGAAAGGATCGTTATCCAGAATGAAAAAAGCAAATTCCTCTTTTGTGGTCAAAAAAACCCCTTTTTCTTCTTGGGGGTTTGGAGGACTCAGCAGGAGAGAGCACTGGCAAAAGGAGATTTTTTCCTGCCTGAGGAGTCTCTTTGAAAGTTATTGGGGCAGTTTCAAATCCTTGCATTTGTTTCTGCTTGTGTTATTATTTTTTTTTTAAAACAGTTTTTTAGTGACTTCTCTGCCCTCTTTGGGGACAGAAAGTTCCTCTGGCACCAGGAGGCTTAGCTGTGCAGGTGCGCTGCTGTTCACATCTCAGTGACAGAAAATAGCATTTCTGAACAACAAGACAATTCCCATTTTCTTTTAGGGACATAATACTGCAATAGGGAGAGATTCCTGCAGAGATGAGAGAGATCAGAGAGAAAAGAAACAGAAATCCTTTGTAAGATCTGACCGATAACTAAAAAAAACAAATAAAGGAAAAATCCCGTTTCACTTGGTATTTTAATAATGTTTTCATTCTTTATAAAAATAGGTTTTTAAAAATAGCCTTCTATGCACTTAAAAGACAAACCTAATCCTGACATGGTTTTTACCGGACAACCTGAACCCTTGGCTAGACTTGTCTGGGACGGGGATTTCAGAAACTCTTCCTGGCTTTCCTGTAAAAATGCACCAATATCTCAGTCAGCTACTCTATCAGCAACATTGCTGTGGGTTCTTACATGCAGATGTTACTGCTGGAAAAATCCAAACCTCACTGATGACACCTAGTGTTTTCCCAAATCACAGCTAAGATGCATCAATAACACGTTAACAAAGCCTCCTGCATTGAGAGTGATGCTGGGCCGGGAAATCAGCGGGGAAGGAGACTGAACTTCAATTTACATCTGCTGATCAAGCACAGGACCCCACTGGTTACAGGCTTTGCCTGCCACTTGCCCAGCAAAGCCAAGCCTGTGAAAACATCGAGCCTCAAGGAGGAAGGCTGGTGCAGCACTGCCACATGCATGAAAGTGCCCAGGGGAACTGAAGGTGGGACAGGTTGTGTTAATGGAAGCTGCACATAGTAAAGCTACCTTTGAAGTGAGAGCCCTGTTTTGCATGTTTATTTTGCAGCTGGTGAAGGCATTGCTGTCCCAAGACCTAGAGAGGCAAGAAACTCAGTCCAGGCCCATGAATTACACTTTATCGTGGAGGTCAGAAAACCGTTTGCTAGCACAGCTGGCGAATGCAGTATTTCATGCAACTTTCAAGTTGACCACTTTCGCTAAAACCCAAACAGAATTGGATGACGATAACCACCAGAGGTGCAAGAATGGCTTCTATTGGAGATCAGTAGAAGAAATGGTCCTCTGTGGATATATAATGAGCAAAGAAAAAGACGGATCAGATGCAAGCCCTTTGTACAGGAGTCCTACTGCTTCCTGTCAAGGGATCAGCGGAAGGCTTTGCAGTTTATGAGGAGCATGGTGTAAGAGTCACGCGTCTTTGTGTCTATATCTCCCTGCTTTGGGCAGATGAAAACTCAGCCAAAGCAACTGAGAAGAGCATGAAAGAATGACAGGGTGAATGAGTTTTCCTAAATCTCTTAATCCTCAGACATCAGCCCAAACAAACAGGACCAGCCACATGCATCGCAAAAGGCTGGTCAGTGCAGATATTTCCATAGAGGTGCAAAGCTGGCAGAGCACCACATTGGCACAGCCTCTATTTAACAAATGAATCCTTAGGGCCGCATATTTCTGGGAAAGCTTTTGGTCATTTCTCAGCACTCCTCTGAACAAAGCGATGACTGAGTGCTTACAGCCTGGCCGTGTCATGGGGTTGACAGTCCTGCTGATTTCAAGCTGCACTCTACTAGGAACCGCGGTGCTGTGAACGATAACCTCATGGCTTTCTATTTATTGTGTCTCACTGATTTCCACATCAAGTGAACTGAAAAAATAAATTAATTAATATGAATGCGGCTGCCTCCAATAACTTGGCCAGAGTGGGTTCTTTCTTGTTCACCCGTCAATGCCAATTGACAACCCAGGAGTGAAGTTCCGTCTTTATTTGTACACTTGCAAACCAAAATTAAGAAGTTCTGTGTAGCTGTTCTACTTTTGCTGTTGAAATGAAATAAATCTCTTTCCAGAGCTACCTTACCTGCAGTGCACAGCAGCCAGGTGCCCTGAAGCCTTTCCTGGAAGAGGAGTAGCTCCAGGACCTCCCCTCTCAGACTGCAGTGGAAGAAAAAGGGGACGCCGTGCCTGCTCAATTCTTTCTTACTGTAGAAAAATGAAAAAAGAACTTTAGGCTCAATTTTAGCTCTTCTCCTCCCCGCCCCCACCTCCCCAAGCTGTCCCGTACACTTGAAATGTCCATTGTTCCTTTACCTTAGTCCTACTCTGCTAGCTCTATATGTTGCATGGCAACATAAATCATGAACAACTCCATCAAAATACATGGAACCAAGCCAGCAGAAGAGAAAGGAAAGAAGCAGTCTAATTTTTTCCCTATTAATTTGGTCCATGTGTTCTCCATTTTCTTTTCCATTAGGCAAATAGCCATTTTGCAGCTATTTGTCAGTATTGAGTGCTCAATGCTGTACATAATATATCACAAAAATGTAACCAGGCAACTTAGTTCAGCTGTTTGAATCATGCGAGACCATCAGCATTTGAAGTCTGCCTCTCCATTTGCTCTTGGTCAAACTGTAAGAGGACTGAGATTTCATGGACGAGGACTAAAGCTGGCCAGATAATTTTATTCTTTTTTTTTTTGTTTGCTTTTATTTTTATTCAATTTTTGCACAAAAAATAGAATACAGAAAACTATTCTGAGGAGATTTTCCAGCTTTGTTTATTTTCCATCAAATCAGAAAAGTCTGGATTTTCTGTTGCGTCTTTTCCCCCCTCTCGCACTCTTCACTCTGCTACGTGGCCAGAGGATTCTTTTCCATCAATTTGCTTTGTTATGCTGCAGCTTTTGAAAATTGGCTATGTTTTTGAAAGTGTTGGAAAACAGCGAAGGGAAAAATGAAAAAAGGGAGAACTGCCAAGCTATAGATTTAATTTACTCTGTTACCTTCAGTGAGAAAGCATGGAAACCAAGGAAGAATGCTTTTAAGATGTAAATACTTCTTTTAGAAGTATTTCATGAGAGCTTGGAGACAAACAATCCATACAAAGCATAGCTTTAACATGTTTAAGGAATCTCTGCTCTGCTTTCTCACAGGAAGCTGAACTCAAACTTTGACCTCCAGTTCCTCCATCTCTCAGCTTTAGGTAACAGATGGGATCCTGAGACCCTCTCAGAGCAATGTTTCCATTTTTACCAGTTAAATATGGAAAAGAAGGGAGCTCTGGTAATTCCCCAAGGCAACATTACATCTCTTTGGGTAATGCACTTGAATAATAGCTTATGTGAAAAAAGGTTCATCCTGAAGGAGCACAGTGCAAAACTAGCAATGTAGTTTCAACTTTTTCTTGCTTGTGCTCACTTTGCATTTAGAGCGCACACCCACTGTTGGTTCTCCTGCAGGTCAGAGCATGTGAGACTATGAACGCAGTGTCAAGCACCACTCTGAAAATGTCTGTTTTTAAAAGACTAATTGCTCTTCAGTTATCATATGGCTCCTCTCTTGATAAACTCCCTTGTATCTCTAAACACAACTCATGATGAGCTACAGTCGCTCCCAGAAAAGACCCCGAAAGTGATTAATGGAAAAATTAACAACTATTACTAATAGTAACATTTTCTACACCCACTGCTTTAATGGCATCTCCTGCTGCTATCTCATACGTTAGCATCTAACAGCATGACGGGTGGCCATGAATTCTGGTCAGACTGGGATTTTGTTATTGCACTGAAGAATTGGCTCTTTGTAGCATACAAACAGACAAAATTCATAAAAAGACAGAAAGGATACTCTCCCATCTGCTCTCTGTCTCCTCCTCATTACTGCCAGCATGCTTCCCGTTGGCGAGGCTGCAGCCACATATTAACAGCAGCAGTAACATGGTAACAGCACCATAAGTGGCAAAGCAGCATTAGCAAAGCACATTAATTACTTTTAATTAACACATAACAAGACAACCAAGGAGTATGTTAATTAAAAGCTTAGCTTGCTTGTATGTCTCCCAGTTACTGACTTCTTATTTGCTTCCCACACTGCTTTTATGCAGTTTACAATCAGGCTTTCAAAGCCAGAGCAGTAAAAATAAAAAGATATTTTTTCTTATTTATAGGATTTAATCAATTTCATGATAATTTTCTCCCAAGCTACTTTGTAGCAACAAAGCTGTTAGAAGCCAGTTCTATCTTTTCTGCTAGTTGCAGCAAAAGTTATCACCAGCAGGGAGTTTTTCAGAAGAAATTCAATGCGGCTGTCAGCTGCAGCTCTAGTAATTGGAGGTATCTTATTTTCGAGTGGTAGCAAGCACTTAGGCAAACACCAAGCATTTTTGGTATATGTAGGTAGACAAAGAATGTCCAGATGTAGCGAAGTACCAAGAGCTACACGAAGGACTGGAAAGCAGTGCTACAGATTTATTCCAGACTTAGCAGTTGTTGCTTGTGAGCATATGAGCTAGGAAAGCACTACATCTCTTCAGTACATTCTGTACAAATAAAGGCAGCTGAGATGCCTCTTGTACAATATACTGGGCCTCAGGGAGACAAAGCTATGCTGAGAGAAGGAAAGCATGGGGCATAAGCACAAACCAGAGTCTGCATTAGCAGAGGAATGGCAGAGGCTCCTGGACCCCCAGCATAACCTTGCTGCCTGCCCCAGTCCACTGTGGAGGGGATGTGGGATATGACAACCACCAGTCTGTTCCTATTATTGCTATGATTTACTTCTTACTGGGTTACATCTTGTAAGAAATAAAAATAAATGATACCTGACCAATCTTCCAGCCCCTCCTTTGCTGGAGTACCAGCTGCAGTTTGTAAGAGGGAGTTGTAAGGGGGAGCAAAATCATTCCAATATTGCTCGCCTGATGCTAACTGGGGATACCTGCCATGGTGCCAGGGCTGTAGCAGAAGTGTTTGGGAAAAAAAAAAAAAA
>VXAL01006946.1:189273-323585 GCA_013399475.1 Chauna torquata
GGGGTGGAAGAAAGGTGTGGGAAAAAAAAAAAAAAAAAGGCTCAAGAGCTGAAAACGGCTGTGAAAAATTTCAGAAGTTAACCTGCTATGCCAGTTTTAAGCAAGCAACTTTCCTGTCTTTATAGTGGCATTTTTCATTCTGCCTGCTTTTATTCTGCATTTGCTCCTTCCCTGTTGTATTGCCACTTGTTGGTCTGGTTTATGCAGCTCTGCCAAGTTTCAGCTCACACCATTAACATTTTCTCTCTCACTTCATGATCTATACGTTTCATGCTTTAAAACACCAAAACCTCTGCCTTTCCCCCCAAAACAGTGTGCCTCTAGATTCAAAGTTATACCATAGCTTTTTGTTCCGTTGTGTTAATTAAAAATTTAATTTTTAAGATGCTGCTTTTCTTCTGGACGAGGTTCTGCCAGACTCTTTCTCGTTATGTCAGGCAGATTCCATTTAACTTTCCTTTGGACTAGATATTGCTGCAGATACCCAACACTTTCAAACTGGTACATAAAAATAGGGAGACCTTTCATCCACTTTTTTTTTTTTGTTCTTAATTTATTGCGGTTCATGTGCAATACAGTACAAACTTTTGCAGTGAGTGTTTCTGGTTTCTTACCAAACCGCCAACCAGTTTGGATGGCAGGAGCTCAGCCCTTCATTATTAATGCACTGAGAAGTGTTTCCATGTACCGGGGTGCCCAGGAGCTGGATATAGCTCCTGCGTCACCTGAAATCCAAGAGCACCCGCCTGGCACGTGGCACAGGACATTCCTGGGAGCTGCAGACCAGTGGCTTGTTTTTAATGGACTTGTTTCCTTTGAGTGCTTTAAAGCAGCATAAGGATAAAACCTTATGGTTTTAAAAGATATCACTGCTTCAAATAGCAGTAGCATACATGGCCTTTACCTGGATAATGCCAGTGAAGGGCTTTACAACTTCCTTTGCCCTTTATCTATAAAACAGCTGCTTTGCTTCCACTGCTCCCCTTTTTTGCTGCTGGTGGAATTGGGAGAAGACATTTTTACCATGGAGAAAAGGACAACCAGGTGATCAGGCCCAGTCAGCATGGGTTAATGAAGGGCAGGTCCTGCTTGACTAACCTGATCTCCTTCTATGACAAGGTGACCACTCAGTGGATGAGGGGAAGGCTGTGGATGTGGTCTACCTAGACTTCAGTGAGGCTTTTGACACTGTTTCCCACAGCATTCTCCTGGAGAAACTGGCTGCTTGT
This sequence comes from Chauna torquata, assembly GCA_013399475.1. Classification (NCBI taxonomy): domain Eukaryota; kingdom Metazoa; phylum Chordata; class Aves; order Anseriformes; family Anhimidae; genus Chauna; species Chauna torquata. Next base: position 190,503 of record VXAL01006946.1, read on the forward strand.
GGCTTGGACAGGCACATGCTTTGTTGGATTAAAAACTAGCTGGGTGGCTGTGCCCAAAGAGTCGTGGTGAATGGAGTTAAATCCAGTTGGAGGCCAGTCACTGGTAGAGTCCCCCAGGGCTCAGTATTGGGGCTGGTTCTCTTCAATATCTTTGTCAGTGATCTGGACGAGGGGATCGAGTGCACCCTTGAGTTTGCAGATGACACCAAGTTGGGTGGGAGTGTTGATCTGCTCGAGGGTAGGAAGGCTCTTTAGAGGGATCTGGATAGACTGGACTGATGGGCTGAGGCCAACTGTATGAGGTTCAACAAGGCTGAGTGCCAGGTCCTGCACTTGGGTGACAACAACCCCAAGCAGCGCTACAGGCTGGGGTAAGAGTGGCTGGAAAGCTGCCTGGAGGAAAGGGACCTGGGGATACTGGTCGATAGCTGGCTGAACATGAGCCAGCAGTGTGCTCAGGTGGCCAAGAAGACCAACAGCAATCCTGGCTTGTATCAGCAATAGTGTGGCCAGCAGGACTAGGGAAATGATTGTCCCCCTGTACTCGGCTCTCGTGAGGCCTCACCTTGAATACTGTGTTCAGTTTTTGGCCCCTCACTACAAGAAGGACATCGAGTTGCTGGAGTGTGTCCAGAGAAGCTGGTGAAGGGTCTGGAGAACAAGTCTTATGAGGAGTGGCTGAGGGAGCTGGGGTTGTTTAGCCTGCAGGAAAGGAGGCTCAGGAGAGACCTTATTGCTCTCTACAACTACCTTAAAGGAGGCTGTAGCAAGGTGGGGGTCAGTCTCTTCTCCCAAGCGCCAAGTAAGAAGACAAGAGGAAATGGCCTCAGGTTGCACCAGGGGAGGTTTAGGTTGGATATTAGAAAAAATTTCTTCACTGAAAGTTTTGTGAAGCACTGGAACAGGCCTCCCAGGTAAGCAGTTGAGTCACCATCCCTGGAAGTGTTCAAAAGACATATAGATGTGGAACTTAGGGACATGGTTCAGTGGTAGACTTGGCAGTTCTAGGTTAGCGGTTGGACTAGATGATCTTGGAGGTCTTTTCCAACCTAAATGATTCTATGAAAAGCATGACATAGGTGTGGAGACAGTCACGAAGAGCTGTGTATGGAGACGGGCTCAGTGGGACATAGTAATAACTGCAATCCCGACAGCCTGCTCAAAAGCAAACCCCTTCCCCAGCACCTAGTGACCCTCTTTTGCTCACCCCACCCTTTTGTTCATCAGGTTACAAATAACCTGGCAATACCAATATCCCCACCACAGCAGCACCCAGCTGTACGTATAACCCAGGGAGGAAGAGCGCATGGAGAAGAGACGCTTGTTAAATAGGCTATTACCTCATGCAATGAATTCCAGGAAAATGCGTTATTTTGATTACAGACACTCAGAGTGGGAACTGCTAGTACAGCACTTGAGATAAGGAGGAGGCCTGATAGACTTAAATAGCACATCCCGGAATGACTTATTATGTAATTATCTGCTCCCCATCACCCTGAGTTCTGCCTGTCTCAGGCAGCTAAAAATAGAGCCGCCTCCCTCTGCTCTGCCGTCCTCTCCTTCCAGCCCGTGGGGGAAGAGACTTGACTCACCCTGTTATGCTTGGGTGAGTCTTGCAAGCAGCAGCAGTGAGGAGAAGCAGCAGTCACCCATCTGGAAGCAATGCTGCTCTCTCTCTAAGCTGCAGCAGTCACTAAGGCGGAGAAAACATACTCACCGGAGTTATGCCTTGAACAAGATGGTCCAGAGGCCGCCCCCGGAAAGCATCACTTCTCCATGCCCTCCTCCAGGGAGGTAAACATCTCCTGCCGAGGCACCCTGTGATCCCAGCCACCCCGGGCTGCAGAAAAAAAGCCAGTGCCTGGAGACGCTTACCTTTTATTTATTTTAGTTATTTTATTTTCTATTTGCTGCACCAGAAATAGACCAAAGCTTTTCCTTGTACACCTGTCTGAGAGCAACAGTGCTGGATGGGTGCTGGGGACATTAGTGTTTCTCATATTTCACCAGGTCAGTAAGAGGACATTTACACAGGCATGCTTCATGTCCTTATGCCACCCTCAGCCTTTTCCTTTGTAAGACAAAATAACAATAATACTGATTTTCTAACAGGACATCCCGCACAGCACAGTCACAAGATTCTGGGCCTTTCACTGTCATTGCCAATGTTTTATAAAACTGGGACTATAAAGTTCAGTTTCTATGCACAAATTTAACACCCTATAGGCAGGAGTAGAAGTGTAGGTGACAGTTTTTCCAAATTGATTATTAAAAAAATTTACATGTTTTGGGAGAGAAGGCTTGGAAACCCTGCTCTTAGAAATACCATTTTTATTTTAATTTCAGGTTACAGCTGTGAGGCATGCCAGATCAAGCAGTCAATATAACAATTGATCCAGTGCCTGCTTTTTAGTCATGTATCCTAGAGTGGGTCCCAGCCATACATTTTGGTGACAATCCCGGCTGTGCGCTTGAGTCCATCATTTAAATTCACTGTGCTATGCAGGTAGAAATATTAAGTTGCAAAATTTGGGTCCCAGTTGAGATTCAGCATCACTGCTGTTACATTGTTCAGATCTAGGGGCTTGCTCTGTGTTTTTGATGTAATACTTACAGCTGAAATTCAAGTATTCTGGCTATTTTGTCTGTGTGCTGCAATGAGGGAGATTGAAGGGTCTGGTGTCTGGGCTTGGACTGGAGTAAGGAGGAGACTGCCACAACACTGCTACCGCCTGGGCTCATGCTCATGCTACGTCCCAGCCTCTACTGATGTTAAATGAGGATAATTACATTTTCCTCCCTCCCTGAAGAGCTGGGAGACAGCCTGTTGATAAGTTAGTCCCCGGAGTGCTTGCCAACTGCTTAAATAGCCTGTAAATATTTTGCAGATACTCTTTCACTACGAGCATGGCTCTTTTCCGCTCAAAGCGTTTCAGGCTTTTTCCCACACCTCCCTGATGTCATTGGAAGAGCAGGCAGAGGGCAAGGGCCTGCCAGCACTGGCAGTGAGGGGGCAAGGACAAGGGCAACTGACCCCAGAGCTCCTTCTGGGGAGGAGCAACCAAAGCAGCACTGCGGTTTGCTCATGGTATCTGGTGGCTTTACTGCACTGCTGGTTCCTGCTGTTACCAATGGGATGGAGCTCCTGGGTTCAGGTGGACAGACCAGAGGAAGACCATCAGTGGAGATATGGTGGAAGGCTGTGACCTCAGTGGTGCTACGGGGAAGGCACCCACCAGGCAGCGGTTATTTGCTTGCTCTTAACCCTATGAGAACTGGAGGGCACCAAATGCAATTACTAGGCATTGTCTCAAAACAAGCCAAGGGAGGCTCTGTTTCATGCAAATCCTAATTAAACTGCAGAGCCCAGGGGATGTTGTGGTTGTTAGGCTTTCAAATGAGTCCCAGAAGCAATTCCATAAATCCGTGGAAGGAAAATGTCCGTGAAGGCTTATTAAATACAATTTCTGGTGTAGAATTGCTGAAAGCTGGGAGAGCATAGCAGGAAATTATTAGTATATGCTATACTTCTCTTCCTAGACGCTTGCTGCTGGCTAGTCTCAGACACAGGATGTTAAGTTAAATGGACCCTTGGTCTGAGTCCGTATGATTTTTTTTCATTTTCTTATGGAAAAAAATCATGTTCCTGTCTATTCAGGCTGTAGAGCAAAGCTTGAAAAGAAGGTCAAGACTCATAAAAATTACCTAAAAAGAATTCATTGTGGTAGTCCTCTGCTTTTTACCCAATTTCATGATTATTTCAGTCTGTCATTTTTGAATGTTTGGGATCACCCATTCTGAGCTTGGCTGTGTCTGCTGGAGGCCAGGCCTGGACTTGAGGAGCACAATGGAGACTTCTTTACCACCTGCCCTTTGCCTTGAGAAGGCCATTGATACCCACTCACAAACTGCTTTTCTCTCTCTTTTTTCTTGGGTTATTAAAACTGCTGATTTCTCTGTAGCCTGTGCTATGAGAGTTTTCAGTATTTTAGCAACGACATTGTTTCAACAGTGCACAACAGCCTTTTCTGAATCAGTGGCATGTGAAGAAGTGCGATTAAAACAGGCAGACTCCGTGGGATGGTTAAAATCACCCTCCCAATTTTCCAGTTTCCACCCTTCTCTTACACACTTTTGGAAACTGCACTGTGGTCGAAATGGAAACAAGGCCGTGGGAGCTTCTCCTCTGGAAATCTTAGTTGCTAATTCTTGCTGGACAGGAAGAATTTCACCCCATAGCATGTGTCTCAGTGCATCAGCAGCACCAGAGCGCAGCATGACGACCCAACTGTGAAAGCCCGTCTGCCAGGCACCTTCGGCAGTGCTCAGAAGCTGTTCCAGGAAAAATCATCACATAGAGAAAAATAAATCCAGAGCAGCACAGAAACAAAGGCTTGCTGAGGAAGCATCCTATGCCAGCAGGGATGCATGCCAAGGCATCCAAGAGGAGAAGAAAAAGGGGGGGAGGGGAGAAAAGAATGGAAAAACAGCCAGTCGTTCCCAAAACAGGCAAGAGTGAAACCATGGAAAAAACACTTCTTAGTTGCCCATTTCCCTTGTCCTAGCAGACTGGCACATCTGGTAGATGAAAGGCTGGGGGGATAAGGCATGCAGCAGAGAGCCCCAGGGGCTGGTGCAGATTTTGGCACTTGCTGCCGTATTCTCCTATGCTGCAAAATGAGGTCTTCAGCCATACTGCAATTGTAAAAAACACAGTCTGGGGCCAGGAGGAGAAGGCCAAAGCACCTCAACTCACAGACGCTGGGGTGTGTAGCTTTTAGTCAGAGTGATGGTGAGGAGGGAAATAAAACAAAACACAGGCTCGGCCCTTCCAGGCAGCAGAAGTTATTTCCACATTGCAAAATACCTTAGGGGACAGGCAATTCTTGAACTAAAGTTTGCAGAAAACAGATGACAGAGCCTGCTGGTCACTCAGCAATGTCTCCCCTTGGCAGATCAGAAGCAGCTACTCGCTCAATGGCTGGATTTAGTCAGGAAATTTGCTGCATCTCCCCGGTGAGGTTCCTGCCTTGTGCTCACTTCTGCCAGTCACCAGTGTACTGACATCCAAACCACTTCGGCCCATTTAAAAATGTCAGCAAATCAGTCATTTCAAGGCTTTCTTAATACCTGGATTTGTTTCTGAGCTTATTTGGACTTTTAAAAAATGTATTATTGTTCTACTGAAGCAATCACTGCCTGAGACTGACCGTGGATGGCTGTCACTGGGGCTACTGCTGACTTTTATGAGGCTGGAACATGGTATAAAACAGTCATTTCTTTTATAACCCCACAACACACACGTCCCAGGCTCAAAAAAACCCCAACACTTAAAATCCCATCAGAATACATTACTTCACAGACTGTTAACTAATTCTACCTTGTTCCTGCTAACTAATGCTAATTTATTCCTGTGCCAAAGTTGACACGAAGCTTGAAGAGCCCATTTTCCTCCCCAGACATGTTTAAAGATAGCAGCCATATCTCCCTCAGCCTTTTTCTGCTGGTTTTAACACGACTAATGAAGTGTACGTCCACAGGAGAAACTTCTCATTCCCCTTTCCTCCACATACTCCAGTTCAAATTCTCCTGTTTTAATCACAAACAGTGAGCAACGCATGGAGTACTCCAGATGAGACATCCTCGTTGTGTTACCTACAATGGATGACAATGCTCATTTCCAGCACCTGCTGGGAAATCCTCCTCCGCTGCAGTCCTTTTTCTGGCTGCATCCAACAGATTAATACACTCAGGTCTTTTTCTCTGTCCCCATCTTTGGATAATCCAGCAAAAATGGACTCAGGAGCCACCGGCAGCTTCATCACGCTTCGATCACTGTCACCAGACTGGACTGCCTGTGCTCCATCTCCCTTTCTATAAAGATAGAGCAGCTGGTCATTTTTCTGCAGTCCTGATGGCTCAACAATTTCTGTTATAAGCTCCGGCTTTCATTTGGTTTACATTGACCAATCTCAAATGTGTTCAGTCTCATATTTTCCACACTTGCAGGCTGCTCTAGGCTGGATTTTTTTCTTCTCCATCTCAGGAAATGGGGATAATTTGTTTCCAAGAGCATGCCCGTGGAAAATTAGTTGTTAACATTAAATACAGCCATCTGTTTCTTTGAAGAGCTTTACCACCTGCTTACAGTGGAAAGGAACCTGAAATTTGGCAAGGAGAAACTCTCAGGAGGCATCTTCTGCTGTCTTCATGAAAACCTACCCACACTTAGCTCTGTATAAATTTCTGAAAATTCCCATTTTTGCATGCATCCACTAGCACATGTCTCAGACTGCTCCACAAGGACCGGGTTTGCCCCCTGGGGTGGAGATAAAGGGCTGGGATGTGTCACCCTGAGGATCTTGCACCACTGGTAATGGCAGACATGACAACCCTTTTCCTCTTGTGTCATTGCCTTTGTCTTTGCTCATTCAGTCCAGCACAAGGTCCTGAGGATGAAAAGGGCCTTCTGAAGCTTTGCTTTAAGAATGCATCTGACTTTTAAAAAAAAATATTTACATGATACAACCACCTTAAATAAAAAGTAAAAATGTTTCAGAATAAAAGTTTCCATGCATTGTATAAGACTATGCCCCAAAGAAATTTTCTCTCAGGAAATTATACCATGATGTATTGGCACCAGGGTCAGTCACAAGCAGATACATCCCCATGCTGGCACAGAGGAGAATTAGTAATGGTGGGTTTACACCTGACTTTGACGTTTTGCAGTTAGTTTTTCATGTCCTCTTACCACCTGTAGCACTGACAAGTGCAACCAGGATGCAGACATGAGTGCAACCCAGACACACCATAAAACAGATAAGGTATTTCTTCAGGCATCCAAATTCTTAGTAAGCCATAGTATATGTTATTACACAGGTAAATGTGGCAGGCACAACTTAAACATCCCACTACCAAGCTCTCCACTTAAATCCTTGTCCATTCAAGGCGTGCAGCCAGAACAGTAATGTATAGACCAAGGTTATGGATGAGGTGCAAAGCAAGCAATAATAACCAGCTTGCACTGAGATGACCCAGGAGTGACAGCTGCATCTCGGCTCTTCCACCTTGTCTGACCTCACGTTGCATTTGCATGGCACTTGCCGATCTGAAGCACTGTGGTCAATTTTGATCTATTCCCAAGTGAGAAAGGAGTCCACATTTAAAATGCTACATGATACACACCTAAGTTTCCAGCTGTCCACTAGCTTGCGTGGCTTTTGAGTATTTGTGACAGAATGAGACAAAAAAATAGCAAAAGCCTACAGACCAGCTGTATTAAAAAAAAAAAAGAGTAAACAATTTTAAAAAGAGGGGTATTTCCCCCACAGTATTTTTCAGTTTTGTGTGTCACATGTGACTTTGGAACATTAATGTTTTTTGGACAGCAGAGTGGAAGGGTTTCCTTGTTCAGTGGTGCCTCCTGAAAGGAGGGAAGTGGATGGATATTTGGGAACTGAATGAGCTTTCTGAAATAAAGTAATATAGACCTGCTTCATGCCAACTCAAGGCAGCAAGATTCATTAAGATTCATATAAATAAGCTTTTTTCTTATTTGAAACCTTTATTTAACTATAAAAAAATATTTCATTTTTCGCTGATTTGTAGTAAAAGACAATGTTTACACTTGTGGTCTGAACTTTCTGTTACTCATGAAAATTGGAACATATCCTATAACTGTACTATACAAAGATTTAGCAGAAACAAGCAATGGCTCGCTTACTGTCATTCAGATTTAGTGCAAAGATCAAAGGCTGCTGTCACAGTTCTAATATATGGACTTTGACTAATTTTTTCAAATTTGATTGCCTGATTTCTGACATCCCAATTAAAGCAATCTTATTTCAAAAGTTGTTGAGCAACTTCAGATTTTCCCAAGCCAGTGAACTCTAATTTTAGATGCCAACCTGTCAGGCTATGGACTCAATTAGGCAAGTACTTGGTTGCACGTGAGTAGTCTAAGTGACTTGAAAGGAGCTGCTCATGTATTAAAGTTATAGATGCACCTTACTATTCACTGGATCAGAGCACAGGCTTCAAAAACTGTGACTCAACTTTTATATTCCTCTGTCTGTTTCCTGAAATTAATCATTAAATAAGAAAAACAAACAATGCATAGTTTAATATAGCTCCTAAGAATTTTTTATTCCGTTTGAGTGAACCAACACATGCCTTTGTGAAATGGGAATCAGCAGTTAATATTGTACATTTTTATGTGCCATCTAGTCTAATGTGGCAACAGAGAAGTGTGCAAAATTCTTCTGTATCGTAGTAGTCAATTTAAGACTGATTTACCCTGCGACTGATGTTTCTGCAAAATCACACATTGATGGTAATAAATGTATCTGATATTGCATACAACCTTGTTTTATCACTCTACTGCTTTCTCATTTGTCATTCTAGCCTACATCAGTTGAAATACACAGTGATTTTGACATTGGCTTCAGAAGCAACAGTACAAACAGTACATGACACTAGCAGTATAAAAATGGAACACTTCTTTACACATACCTCAAAAGCACATTAGTTTTCTGAGACACATTATTAGTACAAGCACATATGCAAGAGCTCACTGGAAAGTCATCTTGCATGCTAAAAAGTAGAAAACAAAACTTTGTCTGGATACAAAGGAATTTGTTCACTGTTGCTTTAGGTCTTACTTTCTTCATTCCATTGGAAAATAAGGCAATATCCTGCCTACGGTCCTACTAGCACAAGTCTGTGAACACCACAGTGTAAGATCTTCTCAAGGGCATGTTTTTGTATCTTGGAACATTGAATGCCTTTGTTATTGTTACTTAGAGTTAATTACAGCAGTAAAAGTCAGGTACAAGACTTGGAAGGCATATAAGAATGTTTGCTTCCAACATCTGGCTTGAGAATAAAGGAGATACTGCAGCTGAGGATATTAAATGCAAGAAGTAAGATCACTGGCTGCACATTTGGCATAGGAAAAAAAAAACAAACCCAAAACTAAAAACAAACAAAAAAGTCCAAACCCACCAACCAGAGAGGACAGATTCAGCAGAAGAAGAATCAAAGATGGCAAAACATTATGTTCAGCTGTGGATGAAGCCTCCTCCATTTTCCATGAATGCGGTATTTAATTAGGATTTGCTTACTCACTGTGGCCCAAACCACGTGCTGGATGGCAGCCTGGCACCATGGAGCTGCAGGCAAGAAGGTCCCCATCCCAGTACCCAGCAGCTCTGCCATACTGCCTGCTGACTGCGCTGGTCCTCCAACAGAGGAGAGAATTGCCTTTGGAAGTGCTGAGCTGATTGCAGATGACCCTGGCATGATGCCTGGCCCCAGCAGAAATCCCAGCGCTCAGTGGACACAGCCTTTGGCAGACTGGCTGGAGCTTTGTGCAACTGTATGTATGCAGACATCCCCATGCTCTGATCCACGCCCCCAACCCCACTCCCAACCCTCTCCAAAATATAAAGTTTGTGGGCCGCATTTCTGGTGAGAGTCTCCAGACACTAATGTAACCCAAATAATATTGTAAGTGATGGCAATGACGTTGCAATAGGCAGCCTGACAGTTAGGAATATGGCTTGGCAGCGTGTCTCAGCAGTTACCACTGTAACTCAGCAGTTTTCCTAAAAAGAGCAAAATCCTATCCCAAAGGCAAGTGTCGAGCCCTCTAGAAGGTCTGCTGTGCTGACACCCTGCAGAGCATTGGGTCTGCGAGGTTGGAGGCATCCCTCTCTCTCCTGTGTTGCTTTGGTTTTCAGTTTGTTCTACAGTCATGTTTCAACCCTGCTCCTGTCTATCTAGCTACAAACAAGATTTATTTTATCTTCTTCATTGAAACAACAGAAAAAAAAAAGCAAAAGACCACACTCAAAACTTCTATGATTTCTATCTTTCCATCTGTTCTTTGCATCAGGAGAACAAGTAAAGAGACGATTTCTCAAGACCAGCCAGTGTGTTCACACAACTTGGAAATACTCTCAGTGCTCTCTGCACTGAGATACAGCCACATGAACAAACAGGAAGTATGAACAGAAATTCCCACATCCAGGTGCCTGGTGGATGTCTAAGCGCTGCTAGACTCACTGAACCAAATATTTGCGCAATTATACCCAGAGAAACTCCTGCTTCCTACAAAGATATACTGGTATTATGTGAAGGACAAAGTAGTTCAACTTGTCTACATTTGAAAGTCAGAGACTGAAAGGGAGGATGTGGAGAACATGTTTTAAAAAGGGAAAATGAGTAACAAAAGAAAGAATGCATTTACGAATAAAATGCTAGGAGGGTTTTGCAAGCTTGAGCTATAACATAAAGCACAGACAACAAAAACACTGACCTCCAGGAACAATGTGACTGCTGATCCTACAGCAACCACCACAGCACTGTGGAGCTTTCTCCCTGAGGTGACGTCTTACCCACTCTGAAGGCCTCAGGTAAGTGACCTGTAGGAGAAAACATTCACCTGGGACATTTTAGAAGAAGAGAAGAATCTCCACTGAAGAAACAAGTGATATATAGCAGTGAAGGCTTTATTCTCATCAATGAATTGTCACGCCAGTTGTGAAAGTTCACCATTTTAATCACAGATTCATTGGGATCCACGCACATTTAATCAACACTGTAAGTCTGAAGGTGCTCTAAATGCTTCTACAGGTGGAATTATATGTTTTAGCATATAGCACCTTGCATTTTTACATTCAGGTGATTGCACTAATGCTGAGGTCAAATCCAAACTTCTATCACTAAACTTTATTAAGCAAGCAGTCACTTCCCAGTTACATGATCAGTCCATGTATTTATGTTCAGGAAGCTGCCTATTTAAAAAAAAAATGCTGAAAATTTGATTAAAAGATAGTTCAGATCATCTAGCCATATTACCTCTGGGGCTGGTAGAACCTGGGGTCTTGTGGTGCTTCCCATCACTGTCCAGAAGAGAGCTGCCAAAACAGAAAAGCCATGCAGGTAGCAGAAACATTCAGCAGCTGCTCCTGCTCTTGTTCAGTTATTTTTCCTTCTGCTGGCATCTGTGGTTACAAATCAAGGTTCAGGGCCCCATGAAGCAGGCAGCCGACATAACTGATGCCACTCGATCGTGCTGCCAGATCTTCCACTGCTCATTTCCTGCAGCACAGGCTGAAAGAAAGCTTGTTTCCATGCCTGAACTGGTCTGGACAAAGATAAAACTGAAGGCTGCCTAGTGACTACTGTATAAACATACAGGAAGTCTGACGATCTAACCTACAAGGCTTCAGTTATTTGGTATAATTAAGCGGAGAAGATGCCAAGAAAATAATTGCCGGAAAGTTTTCTTTTGACACACTTATGATAGAAATTTCTCAACAGCTTCAAGGAACTCTGTTGATGAGCTAAGCCCTTCCAAATCCAGCAGATTACTCTTTTTGTCGTGGAAATGGAATAATTCAGTATCTTCCTCATCAAGTTCCTCTTGGAATAGGTTTGTCTCTGAGGTAGGGATGATAATGATGCGAGGGACTGTATTGCTGATAATAGAATCCAGGCCTCCGTTATTCTGAGTTTCTTGAGAATCCATCCGTGTAGCATCTGAGCCTCCTCCTCTGCTGACATTGCTGCTGTTCAAACCAACAGGCAGAGAAGCTGCTCTTAGGGAGCTGGCCACGAGAGCTTCAGGGGGACTGGGGAGGACCGACTGCCCAGGCACCTTCTCCAGACAGCTGGAGGACAGTGAAACCTAGAGCAGAGACATAAGTTTTACTGACATTGTACAGCACATGTCTACGGAAACCAGTAGTTGAAATATTCAGTACCACTTGTTGCTACTTGAGTCACCAGTCATATTTTCTAAACATTTGAATCACTGACTAGAAAGAAGGAAAATCGTGATGTGTTAACATCGACAGCTTGGAAAGCAGAATGTTAAATGAAGCAGAAGACATGCTCAAATATCAGCAGAGACCAAAAAGAAAAGAAGAAGAGCCTGTTCCTCTATCTGACTTATTTTATGTTAAATTTTTTTTTTTTTCCTTTTAACATGTCTCAAGGTACTGGATAACTGTATTTGTTTCTCTCTCTCTCATTGATCTCAGACAAGACTCTAGGACACTGTATTCATGGTGTCCTGAAGTGGCTCCGTGTACTGCCTCATACAAAGCTGGTGACTTTGTACACAGGACAGTACTTTCACCAATGAGGAAGGGAAGAACAGCAACTGAGATTCTGCTTTGATAGCCATTTCCCATCTGTTTGCTTTGAAAGAACTCTAATTTCTAACTTGGACCCGATGACAACCCCTCTGTGACCTTTACATAATTCTTCCTGCACAGTATACAAAATCAGAGTAAAATAAGTAAGCTTTGAAAGTGTTAGTTAATATTTAAATACACTGGCATTGAAAGGCATGAGTGATTAATTTTGGCTGGCTGTAGAAAATGACAGTTAAGGTTATAAAATCACTGTGCCAAGTAGAGATGTTACAGGTCCCTCCTTCTTGGGGAGAATCAACATTTAACCTGCAATGCAGTATTTACTTCGTTACATGTGTTTTCCCATGAAGTCTGACCAAATTCAGAGTAACAGCAAGCTTTACTGAGATTGCTGTAAAGCATCTTTCAAAGTTATAGTGCTACTTACTACTCTTACTATGGTTTTAAAGTATATTAATTATCTACACTGAGTCTCTCCATAGCTTGAGCTTCTCGTCGCAGTTTTGTAAAATATTTCCTCTGTTGCAGATACTTCTGTGGCACCCACAAATCTCATTAATTCAACCTTAGTCTTCTTGAAGCATTCAGGCATGTAATTCCCTTTGGTTTATAGGGTTTTGGTGCTGAAACAGCTTTTAAAAATATTAGACCAGATTATAGCATGATTACAGCCCAGCAAGCTGGCTCTTGGGCCCATCTTCCTTCAGTCAGTGGGCTGTAGTTATTGCCTTTATGCTCATAAAATAAACAGTTCCTTAACTCAAATAGGGAAGGTGTTTTTTTCCCTCTAATTTTTTTTTCTTTTTTTTTTTTAATATTTAGGAGTTGTCATCTCAGCAAGTAGTTTGGCAGAATATGTTATTGCATAGCATAGGTTTAGTCTGATTTTACAGACAAAAAACAAATGCGTCAGCTTTCACATAAATTTTGTGTTTTTGCAAGAAAAAAAATCAGAATTTTTGCTGTGTGTCTCTCTCTCTGTCAGTCTGGGTTTAAAATTAAATACAGGCACATCCTGCCACATTATGTAGTTCTATTCCTCAGGCACAAATCATTTACAAATCCATATCAATAATTATTTCTCTAGCCACTGTATCTACTCAGTGGAGGGAAGCACAATGTGCTAAAAAGTGGTTTAAATAAACCTGACAGAGAAGAAAAGTCTGTTCTTCCAAATCAAGACAGTAAAAGAATGAAAAAAAGACACTCCTGTCTGCTGTTTTGACTGCACCAGAAGGTTGGGTTTCCTCTGCATATGGCTTAGTGGGCACAGCACCACTTCCAGGTTTTCCCCTAGGGAGGGCCTTGCTAGTTGAGTGTTGGGACAACTAATCTGGGGTTGGTTTCAACCCCTGCTGACTCACAGGGCTGCAAGGAGTGAAGAGAAGAAAAGAGCTTGGCACTTGTTTGTCTGAGTGACAGCAAATCTCCATACTGCCCTATACTGCCCTGCAGAGGGAAGTCAACCTGGTCCCCGAGGACACACAGCTTTCCCCACAACTGAGGCACTTGTTCACAACAGTATTTAAATCAGCGCTAAATAACAGGCGCCCGCTCCCTTTAGCGCTCCTGCTGGATGACTTCTCTGAGCAGGTGTGAGCCATCTTTCCTCTATCACAGGCATTTCTAGAGGGCACATCCACACAAGGTCAGAGCTAACAGCCACCATTTCACACTGGGTAATTCCCTTGATATGAAACCTGGATGCACAGAGCATGCTTGGCAACTTTCCTTTGAAATCAAGCATTCAAACCTACCTCATCCTTATAATAAACACCTGCATTTTAATGCTTCCAAAAAAGCCTCCTCACTGCCACGCCAGGTTTCCTAGTGTCAGTTTACATCAAGTCTATTACCATCCTAACTAATTGCAATAAGCCATGGGCTGGATCATATATTTGTGATATCACAGAAGACAGTCCTGTGTGGTTTTGTGCTTTGGAAAGCACCAAACATGGGACAGTGAACAGCTTTTTCATTTTCATTTGAGGGATGCCTTTTCTTTTCTTTTCTTTTCTTTTCTTTTCTTTTCTTTTCTTTTCTTTTCTTTTCTTTTCTTTTCTTTTCTTTTCTTTTCTTTTCTTTTCTTTTCTTTTCTTTTCTTTTCTTTTCTTTTCTTTTCTTTTCTTTTCTTTTCGGTAGTCCAGCTGCTATCAAAACCCTAAAATAAATACCTAAAAATGCAGGTTTTTTTTAAGCTGCTACTTAGTTACTAGCTAACTGCTAAGCAGTTACTAAAATGTGGGACACCTCACGTTTATTTTTCATCTACTTCCTTATGACACCAAAAGCCAGCGATTCTCCAGCACCTGGAGACAATCTCATGTTCTCTGCTTGCCTACAAAGTTGGACACACTGGGCTACTGATGGAGGGCAGTGGAAGTATTCAGAACTTTTCAGCCCACGTCGCCTGGCACCACAACTGAAGCCAAGGCCTAGCTACAGTCTTTTCATAGCATGAAGTTGTCTTGAGGCCAGGACAAGAAGCTGGACACTCGTCCATCCTAAAGTCAGTTTAAGTCAATATAGTTCAATTCAAGCAATCAACTGCCACATTATAGAGTGCTCTGTGACACTTGGGTTTAGCTCTTCAATCGTTTCCATCCACAGAGAAGGTAAACCACATGTGCCACGGGAGGCTGTGGTAACTCATCACCATCTCCCTTGACTTTCAAGGGGTGAGACCTGAAAGCTTCACCTCAGTGTAGCCACAGCAGTCACATTACCAGAGCAGAGAGAGACAGAGAGGAGAGGAAGAGGGGTGGCAGAGCAAGGTGGCTTGTGAAGTATGTGTAGCACAAGGTTTCGCAAAGCCGCATTGCTGCTCTGCATTGCTCACAATGCCTTTCATGCTGTCAGACCTTTGCTTAACGCTACATCTCTGCCACTCCTCCCCGGCAGTGAAAAATGAGCCCTTGGGCAGAAACGAGTGGTTTATACTCATTTCAGAATCTTTTCAACTTCTTTGGAACTGAAGAGTGGCCTCTAAAGGCCTCTCCAAGCCCATACCCTGTCTCCAACAAGAGCTGAGCCTACGTGCACCATAGAAATGGCCATTCAGTGAGCGCAAATCTGGGCCACACACGTAGACCAGCATTGAGGAAAGAAGGCTTATGGTCAAGATTGGATGGCTGCCCCAGAAAACTGACATCCAGACAACCCTGAAAAGTGATGGAAGAGGGATATGGGGAGTCTGCACCTCTACCACAGTACCATCCCTGCTGCACTTCCTACTTTGCTGTTCTCAATCAATAATATGCACAGCAATTACAGGAAAAGATCAAGGTTTCTCAGGACTTGATCTTAAGAAGACATGATGGAAGACAGGGCAGATGCATGCAGGAACCATTTCATCAGATGGCTGGAAATTTCCAGAGCAGGTTCTGCTTTAAGCTATGCTGTCTCTACCACACCAGAGTCTCTACACACCAGAGTACCTCCATGAAAAAGTGGGTGCTATTCAGTCCAGCCGCTGGCTGTGGATTGCAAGTCCTAAGTCCTTCTCTTCTTGAAAATGCAGCACTGACACATGCTTGACATTGTGCCACCATACAAATACTTATTTTGAAACTGATTATACAGTACTGGCAGAAGCTGACTTGCGAGTGACCCTACTGCTCCCATCCTTAGCAGTTCCTCAGAGAATGGGGAGCTCCTCACAGCATGACACCAAACCTCTGTGGTTTGGGCAAGAAGTGTGATGCATCCACAGAAGATGCTCTGAGTACTCACCGTCTCCTCTTTCAGTGAGGGAAGGGTGGCAGCTGCCAGAGTCTCCCACCCTTAGGGAGAAATGGGAGTTTCTTTCTTGTCTTCCCCCTCAACAAAAATAGAACATTTTAATGTACACTGAGAAGAGGAAAAAGAGTGGCTTCTATCACGTCAAACTCTGTCTTGCAGCCCTGACTTTGTAGTGAAAGGAGGCTACCAAAATGTGAACATGAGGGTCAGGATGGGAGGAACCAGAGCTGGGGTAGATGAACGTGCAAAAAGACAAAGAAGTCAACTTCTTACATTTGACCCTACTGAATCCTCTTTAATGCAGCTTTAGAGCTGTGAGCTGATCTTGGTTTTCCAAAACCAGGCAACGCATCGGTGAAAAAATTAACAAGGTATTATTGGCATTCTCATTCATTTTAAAAAAAAAAAAAGCATGAAGAGGACATCAGAATCTGCACAAATAAAGCCTGCAGATGAAACAGACAGGCATAAAGACTATTTAAAGACTATAGGCATAAAGACATTCCAGAGACGACACGCTGTAGCAAGATCAGACACTACAATGGAGATTCCCCAGCAAAGACAACTTTTTTCCTTACCTTTTCTGCAGTCACTGCATTGCAGCTACAGGTCTCTGGAAGCAGGTCTCTCTTCTCCTGTCTCAGACTTGTTGAGAAAGAATGACTTCGGCGAGGCTGCAGTTTCTCATGAGCTGGCTCTACAGGCTCAAGCTCTACATCGCTCCAGGTCTAATCACAGATGGTGAAGGATTTCAGTTATAACACTTTTCAAATTCTGAAAATTCTCAGACTCAAGCAGAAGCTTTGCACACTTATAGAAAAATAAAGCTGTTCTAACACAGGTCTTGCACTCAAAACTCCCATGGAGAGAGGCTTGATTTTTGATCTTGTCACTTACCCTGGACTGTTTTTGTGAACCAAAAAGATCTTTGAAATCACGAAAAATGACTTAATCTTTTTTCACCAGGAAGTTAATTATCTTCTTTTATCTTATTGCTTGTGTTATGTTCATAGTTGTTTGGTGTCCAAAGATGGGATCCCATTATCTAAGCAAGTGCAACCAATGTGTTTAACATGCTTTATGGCATTCTGCATGACCATACTTGGTCCAATACCCTGGACACACACAGGTTCAAAACCACATTTGCATATGGCCCAACTGGATGCCCGGAACACCCAGGGCTTCACAAGCCACATGGGCTCAGTTCTTCTCCAAACCATCATTAGTGAGTGGGAGGCAATGGGTGGGCTCTGCATCAATTTTCCAAGAATGTGCCAGTATCGGGGCACAACTGTGACACTGCAGCCATGTCGTTCCATTTACAGGCTTGGGCAGAGGCCATCCATCATGTCTAACTCTGTGGTGACATTTTTAATTGAATATCTATGATGAGATCATTCTACTATCTGCCACACCAGCTTTTAGATAGCGATAGCCAGATTGGGCTCCGCACAGGTGGGAAGCTAATGCATAATTCCACTGCATCACCTTGCTCATACAACTAGGTATTGCCAGCTATATTTATTTCTCCTCCTTCACAGAATCAAACTATAAATATAACTTCATATGACTCAAATATGTTGGCTCTCTGTACTGACATGTAAACAGCACACAGGAAAGTGTTCTTGGGAACAGCTGCAGCTTTTACAGTATTGCTAGTGTCATTCCTGCCCGTCAATACTTTATTGGAGCATTCCAAAATTTCACTCTGTGCTGCTGTCATGTACAAGTTGTTGAGCTTAGCTTTTATTTCAGCAGCTGTTCTTTCAGCTGAAATCCATACAGCTGCAGTGAGCTGTCAGTTGTCTCAAGAATAATTACCTTTGGCTGCACCAGCTTGGCAAAGAATGGTGCTGCACATCACTAATGGCAATTGTTTCATTCGAGACCTGTAAGCAAAAGCTGTGCCAAGGGCTGAAGCTTCTTATCCATGTTATCCCATCTCTTTAAACACCAGCACCAAACAACCACACACAATAACCTGCTAACACCAGTGGGCCAAAACCAAGCAGTGAACAACTATAAAGGACAGATTGGGATGTGTGATCCAGCAGAAATGATCTCATTTGACATCAAACAAAGGATTAACGGGGAGAGAAGTTAGGAATAAACTTTAAGTCAAGGAAAATTAAAGGAAAGAAGGGGCAAAAAAATTTAAAAATAAGTGAATGAGGAGCCTCCCTGTTTTAAACTACGCCAGCGCTTTTCCATGTCGCTACATGTGCTATCTACAATAAGAGAATTAAGCACAAGTGAAGTGTAAGCAGACAAGTGGTCCCCATGATCTCAGGGTGGTTACAGATACACGTGAGAGCTCTGTTTGCTCAGGCTGTTAAACAATCCCACACAAAATACACTCCTTCTATTGGCATGTTGCACATATTTCCAGCATAATGTGAGTATTTCACATCTTATGAAATCATCACAGTTGTTATTGTCATGCATCATTATGTAATCAGTGGAATTAAATCAGCAGGAGACTATCTCACTTCCATTTACATTGGAACAGAATTATTTATGCATTTATTTCTATTTTCAAGAGCTGAGATTAACACTATGTTTCATAGCCTGTACAGAAGTGAGTTGCTTTCTTTTATTTCTATCACATGAATGTCTTTTGTCCCAGTATACTGGCAGCCAGATGAACATCAAAGCGGTCCCCATGCCCTGAAGACTGTGACTTCCTAGGCAAGCAAATCTGTTGTGCAATGTGGTACCACAGTGCCACCCTCCACAAATGTTCCATCACACACTTGAAACTCTCGGGCTCAGATCTAAACAACAGCATACTACAAAAGGTTTTGCCCACGCTAAAAGAGATCTTTCACACTTCCACTTATTGTTTTATTTTCAAATAATTTTAATGGTAGACATTTTATGAAATGCTATAGAAAACACTTTTCACACTTGTTGTCATGGTTCTGTCTAGGATAGAGTTAATTTTCTTCATAGAGACTCACATAATGCTGTGTTTTGGGTTTTTGACGAAAATAGTGGTGATGACACACTGATGGTTTAGTTGCTGCAGAGCAGTGTTTACATAGAGCCAAGGGCTTTTTTTGCTTCTTGTGCTACCCTGACAGTGAGGGGGCTGGGGGTGCACAAG
Source organism: Chauna torquata (assembly GCA_013399475.1). Lineage (NCBI taxonomy): Eukaryota > Metazoa > Chordata > Aves > Anseriformes > Anhimidae > Chauna > Chauna torquata. The sequence goes on from VXAL01006946.1 coordinate 209,514, forward strand.
AAGCTGGGAGGGGACACAGCCAGGACAGCTGACCCAAACTGACCAGAGGGATGTCCCACACCATACGACGTCATGCTCAGCAATAAAAGCTGGGGTAAAGAAGGAGGAAGGCAGGGGACATTGGGAGCGATGGCGTTTGTCTTCCCAAGAAACCGTTACGCGTGACGAGCCCTGCTTTCCTGGCAGTGGCTGAACGCCTGCCTGCCCATGGGAAGCAGTGAACGAACTCCTTGTTTTGCTTTGCTTGTGTGCTCTGCTTTTGCTTTACCTAGTAACCTGTCTTTATCTCAACCCCTGAGTTCTCGCACTTTTACCCTTCTGATTCTCTCCCAATCCCACCTGGGGAGAGTGAGTGAGCAGCTGTGTGGCACGTAGCTGCCTGCCAGGGTAAACCACAACACCTCCAGACCAGGTCTCTCCTGAAAAGTAGCTTGTCCATTGCATGGTATTTAAACACCTTCTAACCACGAATTACAAAACATGACTAATTTATTTTGTGATCTGGAATTATCACCATAATTACTTATGTAACATTGTATTGTAGTATTACTTGTATGTAATACAGTAACACGTAGTATGTTTAGTGACAGATGAGAACGTTGCTGGGATGTGTGACATACCAAGTGGAGGAGGATCCTTGCCCCGAAACAGTTCACAATTCACCAAGCTGTGTGGCTGAGGCTACCCAGTAGAGCACAACTAGTCATTTAAACTGGAAATCCACTTGATGCAGCTGTCTGGTTAATGTGCAATTAAAGAGGCAACAGCAGCAAAGACAGAAGCATGGTCTGTAAAGTAACCTGTCCTTTGCAATAGGGGGTAGATTTTTTTTTTTTTCCATTAAGGTTCAGGCAGTAAGCCTTACCTCAGGCATTTAAAGTGTTTTTGTTGTTGTTGTTTTGCTTCTTGATTTCACAGCCAGAACAATTTCTCCTCTGCACCCTGGGTGCTGTGCTAACATTGCCTGGGACTGCTGGGTTTCCCGGTGAACAGTGCATTTTTTGCTCAGATGTGTTTACTTTACTGCCTATCTGCCATAAAAAAGTTCAAATTATTATGAGGCAAATGGTTGGTAACATGGAGGGTGCCAGACAATGACACTTTTTAATTCACTTTAAAGACTTAACCCAAACATCGATGCTCCCTGTAAGCATCTGAATCAACCAGATATGCTGTTCCAAATGCTTTTTCTGATTAAAAATCATCATGCTTGAATTCACACAAAGACTTTGGAGAAATGACCTCACATCACTAAAAAAAATTTAGCTGAAAAAAAAAACAAAAACAAAAAAACAAAAAACCTATGTTCTCTAATTTTGAGTATGTATTTATAGTAACATATTCAGGGAGTCGGAGAAACATTATACACACTTTCCTTGGCGGAAACAAGAAAAGACTTACAGCTTCTCCAGTGGAAACTGAGGAAACGCAAGTGCTCTTGGTTCTGCCAGCAAGAGACTGATGGCTGGAGAGAGAGGTCCTAAACGATGATTCATTTATGGAGCCCCTCAGGAGGTCATTCTTCGATATTCGTATCAGGAACCGCAAGCAGGGAACAGCATTATGGATGGTTTTTCTGGAGGAAAACAGGAGATCAAAAAGACAAACCATGTAACAACACACTGACGGTGCAGCTTTGAAAATCATGTGGTGACAGCACTGTCTCTTTCCATAATCTCAGCATGGCTTTTGTTTTGATTGAAGAGGACTTAAAGACCACATGGAAACAGCATGGTATAGGTAGTGGAGAGTACTCAACTGAAAGGCCAAAAGGAAAATAGCAGGTGGCTTCAGAGCCTCGGATCAAAACACACGTGGAAAAGCTGCATGGATGAGTAGTAAGAACTGAAAATAGCTTGAAAAATGCAATTGCTTCTAATTTAGTTATAAGGTTAATCCAGAAGACTTTCAAGTTAACTGGTATGAAGGTCTTCTCTGTGCTAAGGCACAGGAGGAGTGAGGAAGTGGGAGGGGGCCAGAAGAATCAGATATGGTTATTTATTTGTATTACGGTAGTTCCCACGGCTCCTGTCAGGAATTAACACCCTGTTCTGCTCCATGCTGGCACAGCGGAGAAGGATGATCTAAACCTGAAAGAACTTAAAACGTGCCTTATTCATTAAATAATAACCTCAGTAATGGTTATATGGCTCTATTCCTCCCAGCCCTGCAGAGCAGAGAGCCCAAGAGCCTTCCCCGTGCGATGCCAACTGACTTTGGTCCTTGCTGCTGCCAAGGCCTGGCAGGGTGATACTAACCAGAGCACTGCATTTGGTATAACACCTCCACAGTGCCACCCAATCCATCATTTCAGCCTAAGAGACAAAGCTAATACTAGCACAAAGCTCAATGAACAAGTCAAGGTCAAGGCAGGAAAAGGATGGATGGAAAAAACTGATGCATGGTACTTATGGATCAATTGAGGATGTGTAGCACATTGACTTTACATAGAGATGCAAGTCAAGTGGATATGTATTGTAAAATCCTTACTATGAGGAGAATTTTAGCTCCCCCCCTCCCCAGAATCCTATAGCTATCAGGTTTGTTGAATAACCAGTAAATTTTAAATGAGCATTTCAGCTCTCAGAAAAGATTGCACATGTTAAAATCTATGATTGTTGGACCACGGCATGAGATCACTAATTTGTCAATCCAAAAAAAAGGAGAAAAGAAAAAAAAGAAAAGGAAAAAAAAAAAAAAAAGAAAAAGTGTCCACTGACAAACCCCAATCTTCGGCATAATCACCAACCTTGGTACGCTCAGACTTCTGCACATCGTTCCTCTCTAACTCCAAAGGCAACTGAACAAGCACCTCTGTGCCTACAGTGGAGACAAGGACGGCAGAAAGCTTTCTGCCTGCACCATCGCTCCCAGTTTTGCCAAGGCAACTGCCAGCAGAGCCCTACCAAGCTGCTGGGGATGCTGGAGGCTGCCTCCATGGTGCTGGAGAAGAAAAAGACAGTCTATGTGGGGCTATAAACTATTCAATAACTTCAACTTGGAGTGAAACATCCCATCTTGTTTGCTAAGTGGTATTTCATGAGGAGACCTCCTCGTGTTGGAAGTTCAGGGAATGCATGTCTGGTGGTAAATTTTCAGGGACAGCATGAGCATGTTTGATGTCTTGAGGGACAAGAGTTTCGATTTGACTAGTGTTTGGGAGGACTGTTGAGGGGTATTTTGTAGGTTGAGACTAAAGCATGGATTTTGAAGGGAGTTTTAATACTATGCAGGTAAAATACAAAATAGGTGTAAACCCAAGGTGCTTATTTAATGACATTTTTATAATACTCTGAAATAAAAGACTCACCTGAAGTCTAATATGTAGTAATTGTAAACAACTTTTTGAGAAAATACTACCAAAATTATTCATGATTATTCATTTATTTTTGATGAAGCAGTTTTGAACAAATCATTTTTGTAAAACTGGTCTTCACTTGCAAGCAATTTGGACGCAACGATGCAGAATTTCCCTGCTTAATATGAATGAATGATTACAAAACCTAAAACTTCCAAAATCTAAGGAAGTTCCTGCAGTAACTTAACGCAGTCAAGCAATGGTTTCTACGGCTCAAGTAGAGGTTGTTAAAGGAATGAAAACTTTCTTCCCCCACAGAACAGCATTTCATGAAATTAAAGTTTGCATGCTTTTAATTAAACACATTTGTTAGTTCCAGTGATGCATATTGGAGATAAGTAGGTTTTTTTCCCCTTTTTACTGGTAGGAATGGGTGGGTGGGGGATTGTATAACAATCTCTCAGAACAGTTTTTAAAAGCCAGATGCTATAACAGAGATTGGTATTACTTTTTCAGTTACATTCATTATAACATACTTTTTTCATTGTAAGGAAACCCCACAAAAGGGCTCATTGGGTTTGTTGAAGTATTAAGGTGCAGTATCAGCAATTCTTTGTGCAAAATAGCAGCCTGCTTTGGTAGCATTACATTGTCAGTTTTGTCTGTACATGAATTCTTTAGATCCTGACTTCTAGGTGCCACTTTCAAGTCAGATTTCAAAAGAACTTAGATTTAACCCAGTTCAGTAGTTCCAGTACAAAATGGCAATTTACCACCATCTCTGCCAAACCCCCTTACTCTCAGGCCTGAACAGACTGGTCCATTAAGGATATCATCAGCTAAATTGCTTTAAAGGTATCACGTGAAAGATTAGAAGATTTGGAAATTATCCAGAAACATTGATCTTTACATACATATTCACTATTCACTGTTCAAGCAAAATTGGTCCTGCCAACATGTTTTCACCAGCTGACATGTTGGCAAACCATAGCTGCTTTTTCAGTTTTAAAGCTGCATGCTTGATTCATCACAAGGGACAGAACATTACTCCTTTTTCTGACTGGATGACTCCCAAGTCTATAAAATATCTTCACAACAACTGCATAAACACTTCTGTTGTTGATGTGTCTTGAAATACAAATTAGGAAGCAGAAAACAAACAAACAAACAAACAAAAAACCCACAAACCCAAACCATTAAGAGTCTCTGAAATCCTGTTCTGGCATGAGCCTTTTTCTAAATACAGCCTTACATGGAAAAGCCAATGCTAGTAGGAGAAAGACTAATTGAAGCAGTTCACTATATGGTATCTACTTTGAAAATACACACTTGTAAAAATAATATAAGGAATTACTGAACACAACAGCTGTGGTTCTGAAAAATAATACCAGGTTCAAAATGTGTCAGCCATCCACACGTATCTTCTCATTAAGCTTCTGCAAGCCATGGGAGAGTAGTCATTCTCTTATTCTAAACTAAAATACTCTACAACCTTCAAAAACTAAGATGGACCTTGTTATTTTGGAGGATGCAAAAGTCTGTGTTATTGTAGCAGATATTTTCAAAGAGGATACAAGGTTTCACCATTTCTGGATGTATTTCCACCAGCCTTCTAAAAAGCTTTAAGTGTTTTTACAACCACACCTTCATTCATTAGACATTCAAAACATTTAGCACTGTATGTTCCAGCTCCCGAATCACAGTTCCAGGCAATATAACAGTAGATTTTCCACTTCATGGGCAAATCTTGTACAGACGACCTACCCTGCCATCTAGTGGTTTTTCTACATTTATAACCATGGCTTCCCTATCTTTCCTCCAAAGATTTATCATATTCCTTTGTGGAAGATATGCTTTGAAGGAATTGCAGGAAAACCTAGAGATATGCTGAATAACAGTTCTGTTACAAGAATTTCTCCTTTTATATAATAAAGAATTTTTCACTGCCAACGTTTCAAAACCACATTACTTACAGCAGTAGTAGGAAATTGCAAGATCTGAGCTATAGCTTCCGAGTGAGATATAGCTTCTTCTGAGTACACAGCTGTGAGCGGTAAGAGTGAAAAAATATTTAGGAGCCCAACCTATGATGGAGATAGGGCTAAGAACACAATGGGTTTGTATACCTTCTCTTTCATACAAAACAAAACAAAACAAACCCACACCTTTGCCAGATTTTTGGAAAGTATTTTAGTAGCTTTAATAGGTGTGACTGACTGTCACTTCTTGAACATGTTTCTCAGCTGAAGCTGGGAGAGCATTTCTAAACAAAAATGTTGCCTTCAAAAAAGATCAGTCTCTGGGATGCACAGGGTAAGTTTGTCCTTGTTCGAAAACATTCAGCAGAGCACAATGCTATCTCACTCCCTTGCAAAAGTACTTTGTAAATCCTTTTAGGACCACACAGCTGAAGAGACAATTTTATTGAGTCCATACTACGCATTTCTCCAGGTCCTAGCTAGCTCAACGAGCAGTGTTTCAGTCTTTTATACAGCAAGGACTAGAGCGGGTGACCTTTCTGCAGTGCAAGATGGTTACCTCTCACGCTTTTCCTAAGCACTGGGGAAGGCTGAGCTGGTCTCTTAGAGACCCACTGGGGTGCTTGAGAGCTCTAAAGCAGTTATTAATGGAGATTATAATAGACCTTCTTCTAAGAAGGGAAAGGCCTCTGATTCTTTGGCAGTGTGTCTTCTAAGGGATATAAACCTGTCGTTCTATTCACTTATTCCTGCAGGTTTCCCATCAGTGTGACAGCATATAAATCTTTCTGTACAATTCATTGTTACCTCACCTCACCTCCATGGGAACAGACTGCAGTCAAAGGACCTGGATAAAAAGCAGAATTCATACCTTTTGGCTCAGAAACTGATTCACTGGCTGTGAGAAACTTAAGAAAGAACTAAAAAGGAAAGAATGGTTAGCTGACCATTCAGCTGGTTGAGACTGAACAAAATTTGGGTATTTGTTAATGAAATTGTGCTGGGCTAACACAGTTATCTGCTTTAAAATATATAGTAATTGATGTCTGTAATAGTATGTACATTTTGCCCGCTCAACCACATTAGTGTATTGTGAAACTACTTTTATTAAAAAAAAAAAGTCAACATTAATATTTTTGGAAAAGATAAAGAATTAAAGAATGGAAAGGTTCTCCAAAAGTTTATCTGAGACAACTAAATAAATATCAAAACTGAGCCTTTGGAGGAGACTTCTTTCCACAAAGTGGAGTATTTCAGAAAAGTCTGCTTTGTTTTTTGAAGGCAAACACTTATTGACCACAGTTAGCAAGCCTGCTAACCAAAAGGCAGCATAATCAGTATATCTGAAAACCTCTCTCATTTGCAGGGATCTCTGTCTGCATTATCAGCTTCCTAGAGCTCTCACTTGGCACAGAACATCTATGAAGATGCTATTTGCTTCTTACAGAGCTTTTCCCAAAGATCAGCAACTCTCTTACGTTAGTACTGAAGCTTCATAAAACCAAAATTTGAACATTTGCATAAATAGCAACTTGATGATGTGATTTTTGGGCCATGCTGGTTGTGACTCATTGTCTGGAGAGTGCTCCAGCTGATACGGCAAGAGATGACGCTGAGCACCACCACTTCCTCCTACTAGGTGCGGTGACGTGCAGCCCCAATAGAGCAGGGTTGTAAGGAGGAAGAAAAGCGAAGGGAGGGATTGGTTTCCTCTGTGGTCCACACTTGAGGCCACGTCTGGAGCTCCAAGTGCAGTTTAGGCTACTCTGTACCAGATGGACTTGGGGCAGGGCCTGACCACTCACATCCCACCATGGGGTGGTCAGGGATGGAACATGCACTGCACAGGGCAAGGTTGAAGGAATGGGGGTTGTCTGTTCATTTTAAAACACACCTTTGCATGTAGAGTTACACACATACCTCTATGCTTACTGTACCTGTATCTCGGGTGAATTATTGCATATATGATGGGGTTGTAGATTGCAGAAGCTTTGGCAATAACAGCTGGCACAGATTTGGAATACGGTGTTAGTGTGTTGCCTTGGCTAAAACAAAGGAAAAATCATTACACAGAGCTATGCCATGGATTAATATTAAATTACTGAAACATATTACTCTTTTTGACTGTTTTTGTTTTGTGGTCTCATGATAGGACATTGCTGAAAAGTTAATTTGTTCAAATGCATTCTTTGCTCAGATGAAAGGCTTGCTTTTGACGCTGTATACTTGGTTTCATTTATTTGGAAGAAATGACACACGTGCAAGTAATCAGTTATTTGAGGATAATCAGGAACACGAAAAATCACTGTTACAGTTTCAAGGGTATCCAAAAATAATTAAAAAAAAAAAAAGTAGATTATGACCATCTGGGAAAAGAAAAAGAAGCCAGGATCAAAATTAAAATCTTCTAGCCGCAGCATCCATGCTGCACAGTAATGGGTGTCAATGGCTCAGCTGAAAACACTACAGAAAGAAGAGAGAACTTGAAGTGGTAGAGTGAATAGTCCCATTTTAGACTTTAAGCTTCTAGTCAGTCACGAGCGATCAATGCAAGTGCAGGATAATCACAACTAATGTCAGTGGTACAGAGCATGCACTGACAAGACAACAGGTCCCCTTGCAGGGGAGAGCAGTTAGAGGAAGACAGGAGCACATGGGTAAAGATTTGGGCTTGTAACCCCTTTTGTGCCCTTTGTCAGAGGCAGCAAAGTTTGGAGGAAGCTTCTTGTGAGAAGAGGTAATAGGAGAGAAAAGAGGTATCTCCTCCATGAAACCAGAATCCATACAAGAGAAGTATCATGGCGGAGAGGAAACTGTGTGTACCAAAAATACAAATAAATCATCATAATTAAAAAAAAAATCTGGACAAATAACCCCTTTGCTGAATTTATGCACAAGGATATACTTGTGGCACAAAGGGACATGGTGTAGTGATGGGACTCAGCAGGTCAGGTTGATGGATGGACTTGATGGTCTTGAAGATCTTTTCCAACCTATATGATTCTGTGATTTAGCAAAGGCTGCAACATCACCTCTAATTAATAACTCTTTAAAGCCCTTCCAAAAAACAACACTACCCATATTTATATTCCCAGATGAACTCTCTTTGGATTATGTTTCCACTTACCCTGCCCAGGCAATCAAAGTGACACAAGCGTATGGAGACCAGGACAAGACATACACAATGATGACCACAACAGCAATTTTGGCCAGTTTCCATTCATTCTTCATGGACTGAGAGAGGTAGGATTTCCGGCTGCAGGACCCCAGCATTTGAACGTCTCTGTGAGGGGAAAAAAAAATACAGATACATCAGCAGCAGGGTGAAGAAGCTAGGTGCAACATCTCTAGTACATTCTCAGTGGTGTTCAAAAATGAAGCAGATTTCACATTTCCTGCTCTCACTGTTCTTCTGTCCTCTGATAACTAAAAATCTAGAGGGTAATTAATGTAGCACAATGGTCCCAGGCATTTTGTTTGGACTCAGTCTGCCTGTGGGATGGAGCCAGAGGGATCATTGGGACTACAGAATGGGACTGCTCTGTCCTTACCCTGACGCACAGAGGGTGAAGAATTCAGTATCCCCTGCCCTTCATTGCTTTCAGAGGTGGAGCAAGGAAAAGCACAGTGAGATGAAAAAATCAAATCTGATGGCATCTCCTTTTCAAAGGAGAAATGTCAACCAATCTGCAGAAAGTCCAGCTTACTGGGTAAAATGTACTGGAATAGCCTCACTAGTCTGAGGAATCTGGCCCAAAACAGCTATGAGGACATTTTTACTTCCCTGTAGGTTTACTCACTAATATTTTTATCCAAATACATTTACAAATTATTTTTGCCAAAAAGTCTCCCATCAATTCCACTTCTCACATCAGAAAAACACCCTGCACTTTATTAAAACATATATTATATTATATCATTTAGCATAAAAATAACTTCTACATATCAGTGTTTTTAAATGAAGATCTATTTCAAGTTGAAGACGATAATTACCAGCCTGCAGGGTAACAAACTGCTTCCTGATACACTGTGACTGTACCTGTAAAGTGAGTTTACTGTATTAGTGAGCAAAAGGCATAGAAAAATCTTATGGCCACTGTGCTTCATGGACATTGTTTCAAGGATGCAATCTTTCCTCCTTCACACAATGCAACTGAGGTCACAAAACAAAACAAACAAACAAAAACAAGGCAAGAAACAGAGTTCAATAAGAACTTCAATTTAGGTATATAGCTACAAGTTTGTAAAAGATTTTGCCAAGTGAAAATGGAATTTAGCCTTGTGAAGCCAAATGACTTCAACAAGTGCTTGCAAATAGGCACAGAAAAAAAGCCAGTGGAGGTGATGACACTGCAAGCAGCTCACAATTTCAGCTGGTGTTCGAACAGACCAAAGACAAGTAACCTGCTTGTTAGGGGAAACAACCTGACGAAGGAAATTCCCTTACAGATCTAACACCCTGCTGATTTTTTACTTCAACCCTACAAATATAGACCAAGGCTTCTGGGGAAGGAAAAAAAAAGTGTCCTAACAAGCATAGCCAAATTTTGTGTGTGGTTGTTTATCTGCTTGAGTGAACCACAGGGTTTTCTGGGATGCCTGCCTCAAATAAAGCTGTCAAAAAATATGAGGGCTGTTACACTTATACAGCAGCTCATAGGCAGATGATGCTCCCACTACTACACACTATTTATCATCTTTCGGGGCTGAAAACCATGCTGGAATGCACAGGCACCATGTCCCTTTTATTGCAAATCTGAAATACAAATAATCAAAACTATGAAATTGTCTGAAGTACTATTAATTACTGCACTCTGGGCTAAGATTAGAACAACCTGAGACTACTTCGTCCTCTACTCCAAAATGCATACATCCATTCCAGTTTTTACATTTGCAAAAATATTTCTCCTGTTACAGCTCTTAACCATCTGCCACTTTATCTCCGATTTCAATTCAGATTAATTTTAGATTCAGATTTAACTGCAGCTAAAGAATTTGAGAAAATCTAATACAAGAAAAAGGAGTTTTATGTATTTCAGCTGCATTGCTTACCTGCCAGTACTTCTTATGGCCAGGAACATAAATAAATAGCAATTGAATATTATTATCAAGGGAATAAAAAATACGCAGCAGCATAAAATCATGGTGTAACTTCTGTTTGCGGGGGAGTAGGTTACATAGTCCCACGTACAGGATATCATCAAGCCCTCAGGCACATAGGAACCTACGAAATACACAGAATACGTTATTTGCACATACGCCCAAGGTTTGTGTAGTTACTGATCCAACAACTGAACAATCAAAATAAACGCCATGCTATATAGACAGTCTTCAAGAGCTATGTTGGCCATATTATAATGCATGGTATACGATTGCAAATGCACACATGGAGAGGAGGTCCTGACTGCCACTCTCAGATACACCTAATACATGGTCTGCAATTTGGTCGCCTTGAGCACAACCCAGGGCAAAAAAAACAGGGTTCTGCACCACGATAGGTGCAGATGATATGGTGCAACAGCAAACCATCAGGTAGTAGCTATGCATCCATTCAAGAACTTTTCCAAAACCTCATTTTTTCGTATCCCAACCAAAGCAAAACAGACTAGAAGAACACTAGAAGAGAGAGCAAGCAGACGACGTACTCCACCCGACGAGCGGGGCCACGCTCCACCCCAGCGAGTAAAGCCACACGACCGCAATGATCTGCATGGTGCGTTTCTTTGAGGTCCACTGGATGGATCGCAGGGGCTTAGTAATCACCAGGTAGCGGTCAACAGAAATAGCTAATAGAGTCATCATCGAGGTTATTCCAAAGAGTGCACCGCAGAAAGCGTACAAGTCGCAGCCTGAAGCAGAAAATGTCAACGTCAGGGTATTTTTTTCTTAAACAGATGTTTGTTTTTGCTCACAGCCTGACATGATAATTTCTCTCTCTCTCTCTTTCTTTTAACCTGGCTTAGGGCTTCTCTCTCATTAGAAGAATTCTCTTAGCCTCACAATTGTGTAAGTATTAAGTGTTTATTAGGAAAAACATAAATACTAGTAAAATACAAATGTACATGTTAACAAGTCCTAGTCTCCACTGTGGGCTGTAGCTGGGAACCTTTTGTCAACGGAAAACTGCCTCAAAGAAAATCCAATCTAATTAATGTTACATTTTCCTGGACTGTTGCCCAATATATTGATCTTAACAGGCTGCAGCAGATATCTGTCTGCTAATAACAAATGGATGTCTCAAAAAACGACTTTGGTTTATAAGGCTTAAAGAAGCAGTTTAAATTTGATGGCTAAAAGACTAGCTGTAAAACATAGCTCCAGCTCCTATTAAATGCAGCATTTAAAAAAAAAAAAGTATAGTTTTTACTTGAAACAGATATTTTTCCCCCTTATTTGCACTCAGGTGTTGGGAGTAGTAGATGAAAACTTGCAAAGTTACGCTGTACTAAATCTGATTCAGAAACCTATGTTGAATGATCCCTTATTACTTGAGGTCTGGTGTCACCCCATGTTGTTATAGACAATAGCCCAATGTGAATGGGAGGCACTTGAAATACCAAATTCAACCTTAAAGCAGACCTTAGTCTGCTTTAAAATAATCTACAATTAAGGACCAAATTCCACTCAACCTAAGTCAATTGTTTCATTTGTGGCAGTGTGATAATTTGTACTAAGAGAATAAGATGTGGGCTCATTTTATCTAAGGGGTTGAGCAAGACTGGAAACATCCTCAAATTTGCAGAGCTTAAATTCGCAGAGACTCCTCAACTGACTATTGCTATTTAAATCTCTTAATTAGATGTGAGATTCCTAGGAGCATGTTAGTGGATATCAACATACATTTCTAAATGGTAACTCCTTCTTAAACTAAAACAGAAGAAGTATTTATGACTTAATAAAACTTTTCTACCCATCTTTAGCTATGGCATCTGCCCTTACAAGCTAAAGGGTAATACGATTACATGTTGTCGTTGACTCCTTTCTTTCCAAAAGTAGTAAGATAAAGGAGTCAAACCTACAACACAAAACACGTACCATCATGTGGACCGATCATGTCAAGAACCTGGGCTGTCACTCCGGAGTCTTGTGCAGCTCTCTCCATTGCATGAGCCGAGATTGTTAGGGCTAAACCAGGTTGCAGGCAGCATAGAGCTGGTGAGGGACAAATGACCACTGAAAATTACCTATATCTCCAAGGATCCACCCTCTGTGCAAGCTGTTGACAAAGCACATGGGTGCCTGGGAAGCTGACATCAGAAAGTCACTCACAGCCAAATTCATTATAAAATAGTTCTGGGGTGTCCTCAGCTTCTTGTTGCTTAAAAACAAATGAGAAATACATGATTTTAAATAGATAAAATGAACAATCAGCTAACTTCACAGCTTTACTTACTAACGTAAACAAATACTCTCTAAGTGGGAGTGGGTGGTTATTCAGTTGTTCACAGTCAACCAATTGCCATTCATCTGTTGATTACTACAGCTACAGATGTAGTCATTTCAGAAATGATGACTGACAAAGGCAGGGGGGATTAAAACGGATCCTTTCCTCATCCAACAGAAGAGAATTCCAGCTATCCTGAAAAAATGTGGTTTTGTTCAGGAGAAGAGCAGTCTGCCTATTTCCCAGGTTTTGTGTAAGAGCACCAACACCGTGCATGGGCTGCACTGTGCGAGATTAGGCTCTGACATAGGTCACAGATCTGAAGAACCTGCTTTTGGTAATCCGGAGTTATGATCTCCTAGGAATCCTTCAACTGGTATTTGAGATGAATGAAGAAATTTTTCTTTTTTTTTTTTGGCTTGTGCTGCAAAAATCATGAAGGGATCTGTAATTGCAGGGAAATCATTTTCTCCTCTCTCCTATAAAACCCAGTTACTCAAAATAACTAAACTTATTTATTCAGCTTAAACATTTAAGAATAGTAACCTAATGCTTGGTTCATAACCCCACTGGTGTTCCTACCATTGTAGGTCCCCTCTGCGTCAAAATGCATGATGACAGCAAGCAGTGAGCAAGAAGGATTTGGAAATCCAGCATCATAGTGTCGGGTAGAAAGCAGCCATTTATTTTTTTCCCATGAGCTTTTTGCATTCTGTAGCTGCAGTAGCTTTGACTATCTATTATGCTGTCAGAAGACCAGAAAGCACACAAACTGACAGAAATTCTATCATCTGCCTGAAGCAGGAAACACACTGATGGCCTGAGCTCATTTCATGTAGCGCATCGCTTCCTTGATCCTTCCAGGACAGTCTGGGCTGATTGGAAGAGCATCAGCTTTTGTCAAATAATCTGCAAATTCTGCAGGGGGAGTGAAGCAGTCTACAACGGAAGGACTGCTGTTTCTATTACTAAAAGTATTAAACTTTTCTTTAAAATTTTCATTAGAATTATTACTCAAACAAGGCTCTGCATATTTATTTCCTCATTTTCTCAGATTTCCTAAAACATAAGAAATTTAGACGAGAGTGTATCAGTGATGTGCACGGGTGTATGTGATTGATGCTATCAGCTTTTGCTTGGAGATTTAACCCAAGAGGAAATCAGTGCAGAACATCTGCCCACAGGCAGATACAATCTACAAGGCAAGTCAGATTAATCTTGAAGGAAAAGTGAGTACCTGTAAAACGCATAGAGAACTAGGAGGTTTCCTATGATGCCAATGGAGCCAATAACAAGAACACATGTTCCTACAGTGTAAAGTACGTGGTCAGGGATCTCTGCCTTGGTCACAGTGTGTGGCTGAGTGCCCATGTTCAAATCCTGGATGGAAGACAGAAGAAAAGGAGAACTGAGCACATTCAATACATGTATTCCAGGGGACACTTGCTCAGCACATTGAACTGGTGAAGGGAGGCAGAGCACTTGCTTCCGAATCAAATAGACATGTCTGTGCAGTCACCAAGTTGTAAATCAAGTTTCTCTCAAGTAGCCTTCATTGCTTTGTTTACCACTATGAAAAAAAAAATACTCCTCCACCCCAACCCCACCCACCCCACCCCCCAAAAAAAAGAAGAAGAAGAAAGAACAACAGACAAAACAGACTGGAAAGATCTTAAGGAAGTTTTGATGATGATGTGAAAAAGGTAAAGGTATGCTAGCATAAAAAGTGCTAAGGGTAACCGTCACACTTTGGGATGCAGAACTAGCGGATACAACACAAGCATCAGTTCAACAAGAAATAGCCCATCATACTTTTACTGATAAGCTGCCCAGAGAGGTTTCAGAGTCTCCCTCCCTGGACGTGATCCTGGGCTACCTGCTCTAGGTGGCCCTACTTGAATAGGGAGATTGGACCAGGTGACTTCCAGAGGTCCTTTCCAACCTCAGCCACTCTGTGGTTATCTGAGATCCCTCCCTCAGCCTTTGCACATACAAGCATTAAATCCCCCCAAGTATTCCCAAGCTCCCTATGCGCTGACTTACTGTCCTGCAAAAACTGGGAAACCATCATGGGAAAGGCAGGAGGCCAGAGGAAAAACGCAGCAGCAATAGCAATGCCTGCATAAGTGCAAATACATCAAGTAGTCTTGACACCTCTTTCACTGTTCTTTATCACCAGAGCATGAAAGAAAACCACCAACCGTCTATATATTTTTTGAAACAAATTCAGACCTACCACTGTCTAAATGCAACAGCAGGACAGCCTACAGCTAATCCACTCAGCTCTCATCAGCGTTATCAATGAGCAGAGTCTGAACCACCAGCCTGGTGGCAATTCTTATTTACCAAGTCAGGTAAATAAGCTTCAAGATGAACAGGTTCAAGATGATAAATATCGCCCAGCTGGAGACACTGAAGAGGCCATTCAGAAATGGTGAGATTAGCCTTTTCTCTGTAGTTGCTGGCTCCTAGTTCCCATGATCTCACATATTGCTTTTTCTCCTTTCTGCCTTCTATTTTTCCTCACTTACCTATGAAGTACATGCACAGCAGCTCCTTACTTGCACAACAGCACTATTCTAGCCATGAACATTATCATGCTAATTGTGTGATGCCACTGGGGTGCTCCTGGGGGCATGGTGCCTTCAGCAATGGGAAATTAGATGCATAGAATGCCCTGAGCATCCATAAAGCAGTGGGTCTGGAGCAGAAATGGTGAGAACAAAGCCACTGGCACTGATGCAGTCTTAAATGGTACAAGAACTATGGCTTCAAAGCAGAAAGCTGAGTTCAAGCTTTCTCAGTGGTCTGGCAGACTCCATCCATGAAAGGATGGCTTCCTCCAAAGTGTCACTGCACCAAAGATAGCATCCTTGTAGGAGTAGAAAATAATGAAAGGGAGCATCTGCTGTTGCTGACCACAGTGAGGGGTGTCATTGCCATTCCCGGAGGTTAAGCAGCAAGTAAAAAGTGTCACCTTGTGTAGCATTTACCCTTAGAAAGGGGGGGTGGATGAGAGCTAGCAGTGTAAGAGCAAGCAGTGCATGGGAAGGTGGCCCAGTGGGGAAATGTAATCATGGATGTTTGGTGGCACTAAGCGCAGATGTCATTGTACTTTCAGAACAGGGCTGTCTGGGCTACTTCAGGGCTGTGGCATGCAAATATCCATGATAAACATCTCTCCTCTCCCTCAAACCTCATCTTGACAGTGTGTGCATGCTATATCGGAACCCTGCCTCATTTACGGCAATGCACACTAAAGAGGCTAAAAGTGGGTGAGAAAGCAAGAGTCCTCTTTCTTCTTCCTTTCCTTTTTACCTATTAAGCATGCTCAGGATTTACCCTGATACAGAGGGGTAAGATTCAGGGCAAGTAAGTACTTGCTTGTTGTACACACTATGCTTTACTTCTTCATAAGGAAACTCACTGTTAGGAAACTCATTGGAGAAACGGACTATGAAGTTCACACCCAAAGGAGGCTCTCCTTATCTTGCTGCTGAGGAGACGCCAACTTGGATGCTTTGGCCCCATTTATTCAGTTACTAGTGGTGAACTGTGTCAAAAGCTGAAAAATGTCACCATTTGTAAACTCGGATAACAGTTTGCTGGCAATACAGGACAATATGTGAACTATTGATGCTTAAAGATTGGAATCTGGAAGGCAGTAAATACCAGAGATTACACAAAGCCTGCAATCTCAGCAAGCATCTAAGGTGAGGGCAGTTTAGATGAACACAAGCTTTGGAGAAGGTATCTTACCTTCAGAGAAGTCCATAAAAGACCACAGCTGCTTTTGCTGCTATGTTAACAGCAGTGAGAGCAACATTAATATCTGAATGAGAAGATGGCTACTTATTCAAGCTGTTGGTGTTTCCTTGATACAGCAGTACATGGCAGAAATCCAACTGTATGAAATGTGGCAAGCTGATAAAAGCAAAACCATTTATAGCACTGTAATATGGATCTAAGAAGATAAATGTGCTGATGTATGCGTGCATACATATATGTATGTTTTTCCAACAGAAAGCCTCAACTTTTTTATAAAAGTAATTCCATTAAACTAGTGCAAATTCCTGAAATAGTACAGGCAAAAAAATGATACAAATGGCTCCAAAGCTTAAAAAAAAAAGAGAATTTATACCTCATTTTAGTCACATATTTCACTGATTTGGCATAATTCCACAAAAGAAAAGGTTAAGAGTAAAGATTTAAATTCTCTTAAGGTTGAGAATTTAAACTCTACTTTGTTGATTAAATGCTGCTTTTCTAGTACAGACCCTTTCTCAGTACAGAATAACTCAACAGGAGAAAAACCATTAGTATCATCAAGGCTTTAGAATATTCATAGACGCTTTTTCTCTTTTCCTATAACATCATCTCTGAGAAGCTGGCCTTCATGGTAATTTTGATTAACAAGCTAAATACTTGCTAGTGTAAATATTTACTACATTTCTAGTCCTCATCCTCAAAAAAAAAAGAAGAAAAAGAAAAAGAAAAATCAAAGCCCTGGTCATGCACTCTAATGAGAAACCAGTTTCGCTGGTGTTCTCAAAAGCTGTTACAACCCTATATATTTTTCTGGTACTTTTAGTTTCTCCTGAGGAATAAGAATAAAATTAAACTACAAAAGAATATTCCAAATTTCTGCGATTCTTTCCAAACTCAAGAAAACCATTGTAACTATTACAAGATTTTCCAGATGACTCAGTAACCAGAACAGCAGCTAAGCACAGCAGGTCACATTCAGTACAGTCACTGTTGTGGTCTTATCAGGTTTGGTTTATATTATTCTCTTTTTGCACCAAAATGATATATAGTCAGTGTCAGCTGGCATGAATCAGCAGAAAAAAAAAAAAGAACAAAATCAGTTTATACTAGTGGAAGTGTCTCACATTTTAGACTTGGCAAAGCACAGATTTTGTATCCATCTCTTGCCATCGCTTGCCAACTGCTGGAATACACTATGAGGTTTTACTTCAGGCTGTTCGTTTTCATTTTATTAACAGTGAACTTAGACCCCCTGAGGATGTGGCTGGAAAACTTGCAAAAATACAAAGTTTAAAGACATGCTGCAAGATGCTCCCCCCAGCTTCAGCTTTTCACACTGCCATGGTGGTGCACAGCTGCTTTGGGTTCAGCACAACTAGCCCAATAAATTCAGTTTATGGGTGCTCTGTATCATCACGGCCACAGAAAGTATGATGAAAAGCCTGTTCTGTATAAGCCAGTCTGTCTCCTTCTCTGTAATGACATGATTTAAGAGATAACGAAGGAAGACGTTACATTTTGTTCATCCAATATACTAACTCTTTAATGGGTGAAGCAAATTTTTGAGGGCTCACATTAGATATTTTCACCTATCCATTTTTCCCCCAGCTTGGCTTTGCATTCTCCCTTTGTGGTCTTGAGACAGAATTGCAAGCACTCTGCTGAAGATGCATCCATTTTCTGAGTGCAGATTTTAAAGACACCATCCATAATGACCAGATTTCACACAAAAACAGAAATGTAAACAAGCAGTCCTTGAAGAGTGCCAGTAATTGCACGAGGGCCAGCTTCTGGCATACTTGCCTATCCTGTGCTCACTTTCTTTGGCTCCTTCTAAATTAATCTTACTATCACTTGCATTTTGACTAAACAAGATGTTGGACCTGACAACTTGCATAAATCAGAATGTGGCCATAACCTTACACGCGATGACTGTGATATCAAAAAACTGTCACCTATGTGGCTGCTTGGCGGGCTTTCTTGGCAGGGCAACTAACAGATCTGCACGCAAATGGAGGATAAACAATTAACAGCTGTCCCTCAACTAGCTGGCAAAGGAGGCAGGCAATAGATATAAAAATAAACTTGGTCTATTTCTCTCAAAATAAAGACGGAAAACTTAACAGATAAGGAAAGTTATTCTAAGAGAGCTTTTGTAACTTGATTTTTAGTGATAAAACAATGTCCAAATAATTAGAGCCATCTGTTTCTGCTTCCCAACTTGTGAGATTAATAAAGATTGCAATGCAGAAGGCAATAAAATTGGTTAAAATGGGAAGGGGAAGGAAGGTTCCATTCAATGGGTGGGGGTAGGAAATAATAGATCAAATTCAGAAATGGTGATGTGATTGACATTAGATGGATATAAGAGTACCTAAAGCCTTATTTATGCTCTGATTTTGGTCATGAATGTAAGATCATCTTGTGGAGATTATTTACAGTGAAATGAGCTTAACTAAGGGTTTGCTTACACGGAGGATTAATGTGCCCTAGTAAGAGAGTGAATTAACAGCATATCAGCTTCTCCGTGCTCAACCACTACACAGATTCACAAAACAGAATTTGATCTTACTGTGCAACAAACAAACAAACCTTAAGTCTATGCAATCACAGCTTGAAAATTGAAAGGAAAATAATGAACGATATTTAGGTAAGATAGGATGGGAGCAATCCACACGTCACTCTGCACTTGGTTTTGAGGCAGTTTGTTGAACTGAAGCAGCTACCAGGTAATACTTGCCAAGTCCCTTGTAATTTCACTGAGGGTCAATGTAAGAGGCTATTTCAGTATGAAGCACCATCTGGTTTGAAACGACGACAAAATTTGGTGCTTAAGGAATATCTTGTACGTATGAATTCTTGAATCAGCAAATGGAAGATAGGTGTTATGTGGTAACTCTACTAGAGCCAGTGATGGTCAGATACTTGATGAATATTAAATGAATAATTATGGAATATATTAATAATATATTAATAACTTTGGGTATTAAAAAAAAAACCCACAACTTTGCTTGTTCTGGTTAACAGTACTGCAATTACAGCACCACAGAGCAAGTAGGGATTAATTTGACCTGCAG
Organism: Chauna torquata; assembly: GCA_013399475.1. NCBI lineage: Eukaryota > Metazoa > Chordata > Aves > Anseriformes > Anhimidae > Chauna > Chauna torquata. Next base: position 229,020 of record VXAL01006946.1, read on the forward strand.
AGAGTCAAATCAAAGCATGAAGTAGAAAAGTTACTTTTCCTGTCTGTCTACGGGCGACAGTCTTCTTCCACAGTTCATTCCAATCAGTTCACATGCCAACACCAGGAGCACTCAAACACATCTATAGCGCACATTTGATCAAGACGACAATGGGTTTAGCAAACTGAACTGTGAATGTGATGCAGCTCATCCAGAAGTGACAAACAAGGAGAGGGACTGCCAGCGCCCTGTACAACGGGATGGCTTGCAGAGGCAGTCAAGCACCACAGTCAGGCATCTGGTCCAGACCTAGGCTGGTGTGCACGCAGACAGAGGTTGTAAGCTTGCATGGTGCTTTGCTTACAGAGCCGTTCAGAAGTCATAGCCCTACAGTGCAAAATGGGGATGCAGGAGAGACTGAGAAAGGCAAAAAGGGGGACAGAAAACTGGGAGAGGAGAGAAAGAAGGAGCAACAGCAATCTGAATATTTTTCCTGAAGTGGGAAGTTGTAGCTGGGTATGCATTTATCCATCCAGATTTGTTCAAGTGTCCAAGGAGAAATTTTTAAAGAAGTCCTGGGTCAGCTCACTTGTGACTTTGGAAGAAAACATGTTTGAAAACTTGTGGGAAAAAAGCTAAGAATTTTTGCTGTAATAAAATATATATCTAATTAAGTCCAGCAAGTACTTATTAAACAGCAAGTACTTCTGGGCTGTTACTGAACTAGGCAGCCAGTTGAGAAAAACCATTTCTTATTTGACTTCAAGGCTTATTTGTGGCAAATTCATTTGTGGCAAATTCTGTGTTGTTTCACCAGAAAAACTCAGTGCACAAGTCCCAGCCTGGGGCTAGACAAAAATGACCAAAGGTGTTTGTGTGCCTCAAATACTGGGTCACTGCAGAGACTGAAATAATACCAGCTGTATCCCTGACATGAGTTCCCATTAATTTGACTAAAAGTCTTTAAGATCTCATGCTTAAAAAGATGCTTTTTTTTTTCAGGTCCTAGCTATCTTCTGTACTTAAACTTCTTCTCATAGTTGCAATCAATCTAGCAGCATACAGGTGGAGGGTTAGGAAATCTCAAAGAAAACAAACAAACAAAACACAAACCAAAGATAAAGCCAGCAAAAACTGAGTTTTTTGTAAGTTGTCAATACCGTGAGAATAAACCTGCTAGATGCTCATCAAGGTAGGCAAATTCAGGTGCCTACATATCCACTCTTGTGAGTCAATATAAGCAAGGGATATTAGTAATTCATCTCCTTCATAAGTAGCAAGATGTGGCATAAAAATGATTCACATGAGAATAATACAGTGATCAGATGTAACCAATAAAAATGAAAGTAAATAAAGTTTTAATATCTTTCTGCTTGTTACGAAGCTATCTAGTTTTTCCTTAGACATATTTTCATCTCTCTGGAGATGAGACGGAACCTTAAAATGAAAAGTCTATTCTGGAAAACACATGGACCTTGCTTTCTATGTACATCCTGAGCCACACTGCTGAAACCAGTGATAAAATAGGGTTTGCTTCTCTAAGAAAATTATATAGAAAAGAAAAAGAAAAAGAAAAAGAAAAAGAAAAAGAAAAAGAAAAAGAAAAAGAAAAAGAAAAAGAAAAAGAAAAAGAAAAAGAAAAAGAAAAAGAAAAAGAAAAAGAAAAAGAAAAAGAAAAAGAAAAAGAAAAAGAAAACAGCTGAATTGTGCTCCAGCTTGAGCATTATCTGCACCACTTGGGCAGGGGTTATCAAACATGACGGCTTACCCAAAGTTTTACAAGTTATTCAGCTGAGCATGCCAACAAAACCCCAGCCTTGGGAAGAATGCCATGTTACTCTTTCCCGTGTATTTGTGGAGAAGCATTGGCAACTAGCACATTCTTTCCTTGCTTTAATCCAAGTTCCTATAGCCAGCCCTAGAGGCAACAGATTTTTTTTCCACAACCTAGAAGTTTCAAAGTAAGATACCAAAGGTGCATTTTCTGAGAATATTTCTGTTCCAGTGCTGGTGTGGGTTTTTAATCAAGAGAGCTAACATTACTCATGTCTGCAGAAAATTTTTCCCTAGAGAAACCGTGCATTCTTTTTAAATACACTCAAATCTAACCTGAGAGTGCAAAACCCAAAAGAACCATGTTCAACAATGACTTAAGCCTCTTTGAAGAACAAGCAAGTAAAAGCCCACCACCAGAGATTGCTAACACTCAGTTGAGTTGGGGCTCAGTCTATCTTCCCCTTCTCACCTCTCACAGGCTTGCACGCTGGCACAGCCAGCTCCTTAATGTGAACCCCGGGACTCTCACCATATAGTCCCCTTGGTCATAAACACCTTCAAAATGATCTGATGGTACGCTCAAAAGCACTCCGAATAACGACATGAGCTATGTGAGCCTAGGGAGGCAACAGACTGAATGAATCTAATCAATGCTAGCACTGCATCAAAATTATCTGAACTATCACAGTTCACTGCGTATTTGTTTTGTCCATGGGGGAAGAGATGACTGCCAGCACAGGACAACAGCAATGCAGCAGGCTGAAAACTCACGATATACATTTTTTTGAGAGTTAAAGCATGTTGAAGAAAAGGCTATATTGTTAAAATGTGATATCAGAGTTATTCTTTAATATAAGAACATTTGCAGTCTTCAGGGAGAAATCATTTATATACCACAGCAGTAGCATATAAATGCCAGGTGATGCTCACAAGTTACTAGTTTTAATATGAGCAAGCAAAGAACTGTCTTTAACTTTTCACAAAAGCTGGCACTGCATTTTGAAATTCAGATCTTTATCAGTGGATGTAACATCCTGCCCTGAGGTTTCAAAGGGCTTGAACACATAACTCTGGCTTCTGGAAAACTCGCTTCTTATATTTTATTAAAAAAAAAAAAATCAAACAAAAGAATTTCTTGCTTACTGTTGATAACCCTGAGTGAATCCTTCACCAGCCACCTCTGGTTTTATGCATTTCCTCTAGATATCAGTAGTCTTTTCATTGCACTGACTGGCTTCTTGGGGAGACCCACTCAGCTGCTGCCGGGGCATCTATGTACGAGAGCTGCCTTGTGAAGTGGACCCTGCAATTTAAAGCAGATCCCACGGAAACATGCACTTATTTTTAAGGGTTCTGTAATAAATTAAATAAATAAATCAAGAACTGATATCAGCTTTTCAAAGAGTGATTTCAAAATGAAAACACCTCCTAATAAAATAGTTAAGGCAGGAAGTTGATAACTCACAGTAATTCCATATAGACCTTCTAATGCTACTTTTAAAAATACATAAAATCACTAATGTTTTTCATCAATATGTCTGTTTGCTCTGCTGCTGGATTATCTGCTCTGTTGTTTTTTTTTTTTTAAATAGTTCACATGAAGTGTTCATCGTGAATGATGAAGGAAGGTGTAATGATAGCAGTAGAAATACATCTCCTCTATTAGCTACATTTCAGTTATGCTTTACTTGCACTTTTTATTAGTTGAGTGTAAAGAACTGCAGTTTTACCAAAGAATCTGCTCTCTACATTTCCCTGACTGTTCTGCTGCAGGAAATATTTTTAATTGAAGGCCTGAAACCAGAGACATTCTTCACCAACTAGGGAGATTTCCAACAAGAATATTTTGTATAGGCAGTAGGGTGGCAGGGACAGTTTAAAGCAAAACCCCCAGCTTTCCGATGCCATTTGCATCATTCTTTCATGTAAGTTTAGGTACATGACAGCTGCTAAAATGAGTCAGACTGGAGGTCCAGCAGCTCCCATATCTTGCACCTGACAGTGACTGGCAGCAGATGCTTAGGGAAAGAACATGGAAAATATGGCACGTGCACATTCTGTGATTCTTGACCTGCTGAATTCAAGCACATTTGTGATATTCTTATGAGCTCTGTAGCATTCAATTCCTGTTCAGATCAAAGGAACATCCGATCATTCTAAGCTGAGGATTATTCCCATCTAATATTTGCTCGTTTCCGTTTGTTTGACAAGTTGCAGCTGGCAAAATTTTCAACGAGATTGGTGAAACACTGAAACAGGAGGCTGCACAGTCTTCATCCACAAGAGAATTTAAAAATATTGAAGTTATCCCTGCTTGCAGCAGGAGGTGGGACTTGATAACCATGCTTCGAACCTAGAATATTGCAGGAAAATATTCCAGGATGACAGGAATGCAGCCTCACAAACCATATAATTAAAAACCATGGTGTTAAGCCGTAAGTAAAATTAAATATTATTTCAATTACTTAAGGACAGGTATGCTGTCTCAGCAAGTTGAAAGCCTTTCTATCTACCTTCTTATACTTTCACAAGGAACTGGGGACAGACAACAAAAGTCACATGAACCTATATTGTTGTTTTGCCCCTAGGTGCTGCAGACTAGCTTTAATAGATATGCAATCTGTACAGGGACCATATTTCTTGGATAGAAAGTCTGCAGTCAGTGCTCCACTTCATTTGTAGCAGTTTCTCCTACTGTGGCTTTAAGTCCTGCATGAAAAGACCGTTTTCCAGAGGTTTTTAGGCACTTCACACCTATTGATTGCGCTGGTGGCAGTATGCCTACTCTTCTCTCATACTGTTGAAAATACACAGTGTTTATCTGCACTGTTAGATACCTAGGTATCACTGAAAATCTGGTTTGGGAATATTTTATGATTCATTTCAGCATTCTACTGCACCACCAATACACTATTTAATCCAATGATCTAACAAATTAGACAAAGTTAGTCTGACAAATTTCCACCAAATACGCTAAATACTATGTCTGCAATAGTAAACCACCACATATTATGGAGATAATGGAGATGACTGGGAAGAGAAGGAAAAAAGTCAGGTGAGACATATTCAAGGTATCCATGCAATCAGAACTTCCTCCATCTCTGCAAAGAGAGGCAAATCTTCACTGCCAAATGAATTCTGCCGTCTGACAGTAGCACAACCTCGCCTAACTCCCCAAAACATAGTAAAACAAACCCTCGTCCACAAAGGAGGTCATTGCACTTCTAGCGACCTGGAGGGTAAATTTGTAAGTAATTTAAAGGTCTAGATCTTCCCTTAGTAGAAGCAGCTTCTTTAACCTTGCTAAAGGAACAGACTTACTTTAAAAGAACAAGTGTAATTGGCAAATCTATTTAAGATTAACAAGCTGTTACAGTACTGGAGACGTACTTCAGAGGAAGATTTAAACAGCAGTGACAAACTGATAAGACACTGCAATACGGACATAATTAGAGAGCAATTACAGCAACCAAAGGACTCCCAGGCTTATAAAATACTTAAATAATGGAGCATGCTTTGACACATTTGGCAGGAATAGGTATGTATATTAAAAGCGACTTCTGTATCTCTCAAAAAACTTAATTATTTCATGACAGCATTCGTTGCTTCCTCCAAGACAATATCTCACATGAAAGCAAGTTCCTTTAGCTTGATCTGGAGAAGCATCAGGACAGCAATGTAGTTGTTTCTATGTGATCTCTGGTTTTAATTACATTGAGAATTACCTTTTCCTCCGAGTAACTTCCACAGATCACTTTTCAAGACCTTACAAAACATAACGATATATTTAATGCATATATATTGGGACATATCATCTTCTCATCTGCATAATAATCCCTAGATATGGGGTACACTTGAAGCAGCTCATATATTGCCCGTGCAACATCAACTTGAAGCACTGTAATGAGCTACCAGAAGAGAGAATCTCAGCACAAGCCAGCTTCCTTTTCTGATTTAAGAAGAAAGTACCATCTTACCAAAAACAAACAAACAAACAAAAACAAGCAAACAAACAAACAAAAAGCAAATGAACAAACCAGAAACCCGTTAGGTTCAAGCCTATTTTTTACTGCATCAAGTCAGAAAGCCACAGGAAGTCCCCTCAAGTTTTTTGTGGAGTCGCACTTCTTATCTCAGACAGAAACAGCTCCTTCTGAACCCTTATTTTTAAAAAGCATATAAGCAAGCTGGGAAAGTTAGTATGTACCAGACAGTCTCCCAAAACAAACAAAAAGAAGTCTAACAATGCATTGTTCATGCCTTAAGTCACGTTCAAGCCCATGCTGGACATTTTTCAGTCCACCCAGCTCCAGAAATGCAATTTATTTCTGTTTATTTCAGAAAAGTAGTTTATTTTTGTTAGTTTTGTTGTGATCAGATGGTAATCACAACAAACACTGAGCTAATAACAGCATTGAAAAGTAATTTCACAGTCTTTGTCACTGAATATAAGATGATTTTACTGCAAGTGGGTTACCCAATGGTCTTGAAGCATTACCCAGGACACTATCACACTGCAACCTCATGCACTGTTGAGGAGGGACTGGAAATACACATCTGGCAACCCTCTAGCATTTGAGGCAACCTGCCTTTCCTCATCAGCTACTTTAGGAGTAATTGACTGGTACTTACCTGCAGCAGCGTCACTAGAGTTTTCCCAAGCAAAGGCATTAATGTGGGGGCTCTCTGGTGCTCTTGCCTTCACCTCTAACCTCCATTTGCTAATGCTTAGTCTTCTGTACAATGGTCTTACTGAAATGCAATGAAGGAAGGGTCCTTTTATGTCAATGAGGGGATGGTAAAGCTAAGACTGCATGTTTCTAAACCATGTTCCCTCTCTTCTCTAGTAATAATTCCTCTGTCATGGTGAAGGTTTAGCCAGCTACATTATTTAAATATTAGAAGAAGTTTCAGTAAAGAAATCATAGTAAAATTTATCGGGTATATAAGAAACTAGGTATGCTTTTTTCCCCCCCTCCCTAAAAAACGCATGTAGTTTGCTGATCACAAGGGTCATTGTCTGCAGAAAGTTCAATGGAAATACTTTGCCCTCTTTATAATTCAAAAACAAATTTCTTTTCCACCTGAGAACTTCTTTTTCTGGCATTGCTAGCTTATTAGGGCACAAAGAAAGCACGCTCAGTGATGCTCCTTCTCCATTGCTCTATCAGCTCTAGACTAGCTTCAGCCGTTCAAGCTGTGTGCACCATCATCCAGTCAGAGTGGACTTCATTTCGTCTAACTAGTAATTTCTTTGGCAACACAGCTGTGCTAATGGCAGCCTGCAAATTTTCATGGGCGTCAGGCATATATACTCACTCAGCATTCAAGTCTTCTGGTCTTCATCGTCCACTAAACTCAGAAGCCCCTCGCAGTACTTTGTCCATTTGCATGGAAAACGTCAGAAAGGTCCGTCTGCCAGTTTATTGGGCTTTCTGTTAGGGCATGCCTAAACTTTGCAAATATTTTTGAGTGCTTTGATAGAGTACAATCATTTTGTGCAAGTTAGCCTGCCAGTTGCCCCTCAGCTGCAGTACAAGCAACTCCTTCACTTCACTTGCATACTATAAATAGTTTTCTGTTTTTCAGGGATGAAAGAGCTTTGCTTGTATTGCAGCTGAAATGTCTTGCAGCTCCATGTTTTTCTTGTTATATTTGTGTAACTTTGAGAAACTCTTGGGTACATTGATACCAAAGGCTGAATCATCTCATTAGTAACATTGCTTTGTCATGCTCTGGTGGTACAGGAATGTAATCAGCCTCATTTAATCACCTGCAATATTATGCAAAGACATATTTGTATTCTGCTTGCCCAATCTGGCATTTGCAATGAATTCTGCTTAAAATTCTGCTTGGCGAAGAGCTGCTGGTTCAGGCAGACCATCTTCAGCAGTCACCTTCTCTCTGTGGCTGGCACCCCAGCACACTGGAAATGCAGGACATCCTGCATGGGATAATTTGCAACCTCTGAAATTCCTAACAGGAAAGCAGGAATTAATGTCAAAAATTTTCAACTTTAAACCCTTTGATGTCCTTACTGAGGTGCATTTGCACTTACTCATGTTTCTGCATGGCTAAGTTTATGGCAAGAGAAAGTAACACTGAAAGTGAACTAGTTCAAAATGTGCTGAATATATAACAACAGGGAACAAACTTGGACGTCCTAGGAAACTGTGGAGAAAGTTTAGCAGCAAACATAACCCACACAGCCACCACAATAAAGATGTGACTAAAAAGAAAAAATCGATTAGAAACGGATAGCTTCAGCATTGCCAGAAAGTACTCAGTGCATTTAAAGATTTGATTTGGAGTTACGAGTTACATACTCAAACTGCTGTTCGCTTGCCCCTTTTTTAGCTGTCTAGATATCTTTTAAACCTAAGAGAGCTCTACAAAAATCTTGCCCCAGCTTCTGTCTAATTTATGCCAGGGCAATGACCTGTTGCAATGATATGACATCCACAGCTTTCCTCCCAAGCTGGAGTTTCTCACACCTCACTCCCACAACCCTTTCTCTCCCACTCTTAAAACTTGTGTGACACTTGTTGATAGAAAAAGAAGCAAATATTCTTGGTAGACTTCTTTGAATGCCAGGGCAGGGCTGGCTAATGAAGTTAAGCACAGGCAAGTTATCAAAGATTTAGTAGGAAGTCTTTTATCCCTAAAATCTGTACATTTTATTGTAAAGGTATGAGGTCAGGGATATACAATATGGGGGGCATAAGAACAGAGGCACACAAATTCCTCATATGTAGGTTGCTGACCCATCATAGTTTTCTGCATCATAACCAGTTTGCAATGCACATGCAAATCCTCTTTTCTGTATGAATGTTTTCAAATAATCCTAGCTAAACACAAACAATTGACAAACCTTCTTACAGCACACCATTTAGGTCACTTTATATTAATCAGCTCCATGAAAGGATAACAACTCTGAAATCTGCTTTAGGACTTCATTTAACATTTCTCTTTTCATTAAAATTTTCCGATCATTAATGACCAGGTCACAATAAGGTTTAACAAAATAGATCTTGATGGTGCAACAAGTACCAGCATGAGCAATTACCTGCTACGTTCTCCCCTGCACAGCTAGGATTTTCCCATCAACCAAAACTCAAAATCCATCCTAAAAATGTACACAACAGCACAAAGAAATCACATTTTCCTTTGGGAAGATCTGGGTCAGCTGCACAAAAAAAAAAATCAGAATTCATTAAATCAAAACAACTTCAATGAGATTTTTTTCTTTTAAAGGACAAGCAATTTGTTTAAAGTACTCCTTAGAAAACAAAGCAGAAGAGAAAGGCTCCCTTCCCTTCTCCCTGCCCAACACCCACTTTCCGAAGCCTTCCTCCCGGCACATACGTTTTGTGTTCAGCCGAAAGCATCTCCCTTCCCTCCGCACAGCCACTCCGTGCAGGACTGCCAAGCTTGCAGCTCATCCTGTGGAGCATCTGCAATCCCAGCGTTTAAAAAGCTGCTGGGCGAGCGAGCCCTCCTCTGCTCCCAGCCTGACAGCTCCATCAGCATATCGAACCGGAGCACTGACCCCCAGCAAACCTCCCAGCCCATTATTCAGTCTGACCGGCCCCACCGTGACCCTTACAAAGTGCAAAAAGATGACTTAAAAAGAAAGTAAAAAAATGTTTTCTTATGCTTTTTTTTTTTCCTTTTTTTTTTTCCAAAAAAAAAAGAATGAACAGCCGGAGGATCTTGTCTCCAGGGCATCCCAGCCAGCTGCCTCTGTCTCAGCAGAGCCCCGTGCTCACCCCCGGGGCTGAGCATCGTCCCACCCCATACCTGCTCCCTGTGGTCCTGGCAGCGTGGGCAGCCAGTGACGGAGGGCAGCGCCTGAGATTTCCCTCGCAGCTGCTGGTGCCCATGGCCTCTTATGCTTTGCTGCCAGGCGCCTGGCTCTGCCTTCCCTGTGACCCCCCTTAGGTAGCTGGAAGCAGCGGCCAGGACCCTCTCTTGCCCCCCGCCCCATTGCCCCAAACCAGCTTGCGCTTCCTCCTCCCTTACTCCAAGCTCCATCCCTGCAGCCCACAGAGCCATGCGGCTGGGCATGGGTAGCTCTGTGACACTGCACGGGTGGGCAGCCACATGCTAAACCCACAGCTGGCTTTTTTGCTGGGCTGTTGAGCAACACGGGCTGGGTGTAAAGCGTAGCTGCTGCCCAGCAACTGACCTTGCAGTCACCGAAATTTTGTCTTCAAGTATATGGCTCAACTTTCAAGCACCAATGCATCACCTCTCCTGGGGATGCTTGGCTAGCCACAGAAAATAAAGGGAACGGCACCAAGTGTGGTATAGGAATTTCTTACCTCACAGTGCCTCATTGGTGTCACATTTGTAAAGCTGAGCTCTTCAGAGGCAGTGAAACGTGATGAAAATCACAGCGATGTGATGGCAGATATTCTCTTCAAGAGCCCTTTTCTCTTACACACTATTTTGGCCAGAAAAGCATCACAAAAATCATTACGTTTCTATCCCTATATTTTTTTTCTGCAATGTATTGACAATATTTTCAATATAAATAGTTTCAGTGCTTACCTATTAAAGAAGTGAATGGAGAGGGTTTCTGAGACTGTGATCTTTGTCCAGAGAAAAAAGGTTCAAAATGGTAGAGAGAGGAACAGAAACAGCAATTTAAATGTGTTATTCAAGGGACTAGTAGTATAATTTTGCCTATTTAAAGTTCTCTAGCTAGCTGCAATGACAAAAAAATTAAAAACCTTCCCCTTCTCATTTGAAAACATGTATTTTGTACTTTCCTTCAGAATTGGCTGTATTGTCATTGCGCTCACTGGCTTTTATATCACTTGCTGTAGGTCTTATTCTGGGGCCTCTGAAGCGACTCTGGAATACAAAAGCTATATTTTAAACACCTTGAACATGAGCTGCAAAAGTCAAAAGGTAGTATGTCAGGGAAGAATCAAAGGGGAAAACCACCATATTCAGATACAGAAAATACTGGGCACCCCGACACACCTCTTCTGCAGGACTGAAACAAGTGATGGACATGCTTCGGTCACACTGACTCCCGTTTATAGAAAGTAGGCGCTGCAAGCGCTGAAGAAAAGGTACGCCTGGGACATTATAGCGATCACAGCTTTGCAGAAGAATCTTAAATCTATTTCTGCTCATGGACTTTACAACAGCAATGGGGTCATGGAGGAAGCGGAGAGAAAGAGCCACAGCCCTTCTCCCCAAAACAGTGTCTTCTGGACACTGCGACTAGCATCTATTATCGTGCTGTGTCCTCAAGAAACAACAGGAGACAGCAAAGTCTGAAACTGCCTTTTGTTCTGTGCTGCTTAACCAAGAAGCAGAGGGAACTTCTTCTCAATAAATATGACAGTTCAGCTGGCTTTATATAGCTTTTTTGAGTTTCAGTTTAGAGTTTTACTACTGCTAATGCTAAATATTCCCACAAATATGAGAAGGATTGTTTCGACTAGCATGGCTTTATACAAAGCTTAATTTTCTCATCTCGGAAGTTTGTGGTAATCCTGGTGCTCGGCAGTCCAGTTTCCTAACAGGAGGTAGAAAGTAAACAGTGTATTGAGTGAAGAACTTCCATGCACAACAAGAAAATAATACAACCTCTAGAGGATTTAGAGACTGTAAGCAATTGTCAGAAACTTAGACAGAAGGATTCCAGCACCTGGAGAAAAAAATTGTCAGCGTAAGCATATAATGTATGCTCACATACACAAGAATATACTGCATGGCTTGTTTCAGTTTCTTTTCTGGTCTATATTCTGTCCATTTAGATATAATCTGGCACACCTATATATTACACATTCAACACTTAAGGAAACCATTAGAACCTAATACACAATTGCACACTCAATCACTCAAAATAAATTGATGGCTGGAGCTGATTTGTTCCATTCAGTTCTCCCCTCTTATAAATTTGCTTTGTAATACAACCTTTAACTGCATGATCATATACTTTTTTTCCTGATTTTTCTTTCTTATTCAACTTACACTTCTTCTAAATAAACAGAATATTTTACTTCCTTCTTGCTGCAGTAAATTCAAACCAAATTCAATCAGATGAGGTTTAGTATATCTTTGTGTCCAAAACACGAACTGCAACTTTTAAACACTTATCTTTTGGCCATAGTGAGGTGTGTGTGTGTGCGTCTGTCTGTAAATTAGCCCAGATGCCTAACATTTGTCAGTTATGAGCAAAGATAATGAAGTATTAGAGCAGGATGCTTAAGAGGAAGTTTAGTAACAACCAGTACCATTAGCTCCTTTACTGATTGTTTTAAAGATGATGAAAGTTCAGCTATAGATATAAAACTTACAAGTATGGCAAATGTACACATATAAACAATCTGGAAATGCTGGAGAATAGAGCAGAACTTCCTAAACTGGAGACCTAGAATTCAAAATAAAGTTCACTTTGGCATTTAATATCCCAAGGACATGATGGATGTGTTACAATAAGGTGAATCTTATGCCAGAACAGAAAAAAATTAATGTGTACTTCAGTGGAAAAAACAGATGCCTGTATAATATAGTTATGCATTGTATTATAAGAGCCAGAATTATGGTATCATTGTCATATGAAAATTTCTGGACATTGGTACTGTATGTTGATCATTTTTCCATTCCATGTTGAAGCAGCCTATTTCCATTCAGTTATTTGACTTGACAGGTTCTACTCCCTCCTCTGAAGATGCCCAATAAAAATATGAGATCAGTATTAGCTGCTGTCTCATGCTGTCAGTAGTGACTTGTCATCCTGATGCTTTATTTTTCAGGTCCACCAGTTGACTTGATCTCTGTGATCTACTGATCATGGGCAAGTTTGAAAACAAACTACATTGCTTTATATGCTCCACACTCAAATCCACCAAATGACATACTTTAGACATCTTAACAGCTACATAGTTTTTTTCCTTTGTTCACTACGTCTCTCTAGTACCTTAATGATCCAATCCATTAGATTATCTTTTTTTTGCCCTTAAAAATATTATATTGATGTTCTTAGATGTCTCACGAGGCATAAAGTTTTTGCTTATCTTACAACTTTTTTCCATAAACATGGGTTTCAGATGAAAATTTATATAGTTTCAGAAGTACTATATAGTGTCTTCACAGTTTCAGAATCTACTTAGATTCATAATTTGTTAACTGGTGGTATATTTTACCACTAATGTGTTTCAAATAGCCTTTAAAGTAAGAAAAGGCCAAAAAGAAATGATCAGCCTTCTGACAGGTAGGTTCCCTTTATTCTTGCTTACAGAAATATGGAAATGATGCTCTGTGAAAAGATGAGAGATGTTAAAATACTCAATTGACCTTCATGGGGAGAGGTTCACTCTGCTCTTGCTGTTGTTCATTCCTACGTCTGCAAGTTGGAGCTGAAACTTCTCTGAGATCAGGCCACTACACATAATACCTTGCAGAGCTGGACTCAAAATGAACCCTTCTTTGTGCGAGATATTCTAATTAAAGCTAGGAGTTGGACACCAAGGGAAAATTAAATGCCAACTAAAGCAAACTTTTTAAGCTTCAGACTTGTTTAGACTGACAGAGTTTTGATTGATGGTTTGAGCTGGCTCCGTGAATGACAGTGTTTAGGTGCAACTAAGCCTCAAGCTAGTGGTTTACTGGACTGCTGTCTCATATCTCTCTTCCATGCACTCACATCAGGATTTGTTCTTCAAGTCTTTCTATTTCAGCTGTTTGTAATTAATCCTGGGACACGAGGAAATACAGTAAATCAGTCAAGCGAGTACAACCAAACTATTTTGGACTCACTAAGCACTGTGAACTGCATTTGCATGCTTAAACTCAGCAAGAGTTAGAATGGAAAGCACTGAAATTGAAATTGCCTTGGAATTAGTCACAGAAGATAAAAAGCTCAAGAAAAAAAAAGTAGGTAAGGTCAGAAACTGTTACGTGCCTAACAAAGGTCAGAATAATGTCCTTTGTGAGGGTGGTCAATATCCTAGGGTAAAGGACTAACAATAGTAGTTCCACACTGGGACTTGAAGAAACTAACCGGAGTGCAAAATGCAAGAAAGAAGTATAAACTTTTTTCTTTTTTTTTTTTTTAACGAAAATGGGACAGAGTCATTTAGGATGAATAATAGCACTTTACATTTCTATGACACCTTTCATCCCACAGGCTCCCACAGCAGCTGGCGAGTTTAACAAATTGAGAAACATTATCTACCGTACACTGAAATCATTTTATCTGTCACTTACAGCATCCCCGCTGGAGCAAAAAGCAGCATCTGGTTAACAGGTTAGATCTGTTGTGACAAACCCCACATCTAATTAAAGCTACAGGGATAATATAATTGTCAAAAGCTGGAATAGGTGCTGAAACCTGGATTGAGCAGTTGTTGGGAAGAGCACACTAGGATTTCTCCAGTTACCATCGGTGATGAAGACTTTATCACAGATCTTGCAGACCTGCCATGAATGGGGCAGGCATTCTCACGAGCCAGTTCCTTGGGGTACCCGCCTCAGTACGAGGTGCTTTCACAGCTCGCAGTCCCTTGCACTGCAAGATTTGAGTGGTGTATTCACCAGACAGGGAGAGAGCAGAGATTGACCGTAAACATCCAGGCACTAAGACAGACCCAGTGGTCAATCAAGAGGCACTGCACACTTCAACAGTCAGCTCTGAGCTGAGCCTGCACCAAGGTCATCTTTCTTTTACTGCAGCCAAAACATAGGCAACACAGTGAGGTTCAACGGGCATTTCACATCAAACAAATGATTCACAAGTGCTACTTCCTAGGGCACGTGGGACTGACAACACACTGCCTGACCAGCTCCTCTGAAGTCCATGAACACTAACAACACAGGGTAACAAATTCCTTTTAAGGAATTATGGCCATTCTCATGGCCACTGATGCTGTGATCACTGAAGAGTGCAAACGATGTGAGCAGAGCTTGACTATTAAAAAAAAAAAAAACTGGCAGAAAGATGAGTGTAATGAAGGGGAATTGCATGGCCACTGAATTGGTGTATTCTAGCTTTAAAAGGAAAAGAAAATATCTAAAGCTATTTCCAGTTTTGTTGCTGGAGCAAGAATAAGGCGACACCATCAAAGACCAACAGCTAATTTGCAATCATGTGTTCATTTTGGGATGGCATGAAGGCATGTTTGGAAATGTGTTTAGTGCTCAGGGATAAGGAAGAGTGAAATATGAAGCAGGAAAAGAGTCATATGCCAATGAGCAAAATGTATTAATTCAGCAGTCCGTATTCACTAGGGATGAGTCTTCCACTGGTTTAAAACAGCTACAAGTTGATTTGGAAATTCATCTTGGGATTATTATAAACTACAGTGCAAACACTCAAAGTCATCCTACTGAGATTCTGACAACTCTAAAAAGTCTGACATACTTCACATGACACCTGAAACATTTTAATTGCAAAGGAAAACAAAGAGTTAACATGGGCCAGGAGAGCTTGTCTTGTGAATGAAAAAATTTTAGAAGCTCAGGGCTCATTTTCTGGGACCCTTGGGAAATTGCCTGGTCAAGTGACTCACAGATAGGGTTAGTCACCATAAAAAAAATAACAATTTTTCAATGGCTCAACATCTAGGGTATAAGTCTAAGATTTAGGATGTGAAGGAAACCTGTTAACATCAAGGTACAGGTTAGGCTCAATTGCAGGATTAGAATATGTAGCTCACAGTTTGCTCAGAATGTACAATGAAGAAGAAGACACTGTAGTTCTTATCTAGGATACATGGGATGTACAGGCTACCTGACTAGAAAAAGTGTAAAGATGTACAAGCTTGACTCTATTCTTCTCCCTCCCACTAATAGAGGGCTTATGTTAATGCCAGTCATGGAATTTAATTTTGCATTTGTCTTTTCTTCCTACTTTGCCTGCACCAAACTACTGAAACCCTTCCCTGATACCAGTCAGAAGGAGAAGCTGGTGATACATAAGGTGGTGGCCTTTGCAGTAATGGGAGTTTGACCATAATTCCTATCCCTTTCTTCTAGCCTCCTTCCACTTTCCCCACAAGGGCCGATATCGCTTCTATCCCCTTATTCCGCCAGGGGAAATGGGTTACCAGGACTCAGCCACAACTTTTCACCCTGGCTTCATCATTTCCTAGAGTTCTTTCCATGGAAAGAACAACTTGGCCAAGATCTACTCCCAGTCTCTTGCTCCTCAGGTGAGGACATTCATTTTCTCAGGTACAGCAGAGAGGCTTCAGCCACTTCTTATGGTCTTTGTGGCCCTTGAAGTTCCTGACTCCTAGGAGAGAGGTGTCAGCACCAAGCCACAGCCAAGGGGTTTTATCTCTGTTGGAGACAAACAACGGCAGAGAAAGAAATACCAGTGTCATAGGACCGGAGTGTGAGGGAAGAGGAAGTTGACTTCTTAGACCTCTAGGAACACTCTTGCCTGGGGGACAGGAATCCTGGATCCTAGTTGGTGCTTCTAGCACTGTTACATACCCTGTAGAAAGGTTGTTTGGACAGGAATGGAAATGCATTACCTGCACTGGAACACGGTCCTCAGTTCAATATCTTCATGGCGCCATCAATTTGTAAACCAAACTGGTGTTCTGGTTGTTTTCAGTAAACAAGTACAGATTTCAGTAAACAAGTTACAATATTTTTACTTTTAACCCTCATTTTGGTTGAGAAATATTTTATGATACCAGAATTTTCCACAGGAAAGGCATTGTTTTCTGAGTAACTCACAAGTTTTCCTCTGACCTAATTCAATCAAAAAGTTTTCTCTAACAACTTATGGAAAAACCCTAAAAGTCACAGATTTTGCTGTCAAAGTCATGGCAGTTACAGCACACACAGACATTTTTTTTTGTTGTACTGTTATCTTCTATACTGAAGTTTTCCATTTCTGGTCAAAGGTGACTTGTTTCTATAAACGGAAACAACAGAAACATTTTCACACTTTATATGCTTTAAAACAAAACCCTTTTGTGTAAAAAGCAGGCCTGGAGAATTTCATCCTGGAAGGTAAATGCATCAGAGTCCTGTGTCAATGCTGTCAAGGGCTCTTGATAATGAGGTTAAAAAAAGAAAATCAAACTTCATATTGTTTCCCTAATTCAAATATGGTTTCAAAAAGAGACACGCGGAACAAGGAAGTCTGTGTAGGTCTTCAGTTACTACATACTAAGAGAGGGAAGAATATATGTGGTATAATGTAACCATGACCAGCACATCCTTGAAGAGACAGAGGTACAACTGTTACTATCCAGAAGGAGTACACATTTGGCAACAGCTGTGCTTGGACATCCCAACCCAGAACACTTAGCACAAAATGCTCTGCCCTGTTTGTTAAGTGTTGACTCCAGGGAATCCGACATGCTACCTAACAGAAGTACAACCACCCCTAGAGACACAGCAAAACATTGGCCCTGCGTGTGCTATGCAGCATGCTCACAAGTAATGGTCTGCCATGTTCTAAATACAGCACATTGCAGAGTACAGTAATGAAGGTGAGTTCAAAGTGACCTTCCTGAGCTATGTTCTGACAAATAGCACCTCACTGGTCAGACATCAGTTCCAGCTCTGCAGGTCCTTCTTGGTCACCTATTTCCACCAGCAAACTCTCATACTTTCCAATGGGAACTAAAACCCTGTTCCTATTAAAATTAAGGGTATGAGATAAGCAGTCAGTTTCAGAAGCTCTCAAGATGTGCTGTGAGGCAAAGACCAACATATAACAATTTCTTCAGTCATTTTAGGTCTAATAATCCTGTGTTTTGAGTCGGTCTTCACATAAAAATGTCCTAAAATAAAGGTGGAACCAGAATAAATTGGCATTTAAATGATTAGTTCAATTAAAATGTTGCTTAGTCTTCAATCTTAAATATCTTCAAGACTCAGTGGCAAATACAGAGAACACTATTGATTCTTACAGCAGAAAACAGAAGCAACAGTGTGCAGTAACTGAATTAGATGAATCATAATAATTTTATCCTGAAGTGAGAAGAAACTTGGATTTCATTGCTAGTCTTAAAATAAACCGTCACTAATACCTTCTTGATGACAATGGATGACCCTGGTCAATCTATCCCAGATGAGAAGATGCCTGATTGACATCTAGAGCAGAAATGAAGGTGGAAGTGGCCAGGAGTATGTAGGTAGGTACCTGGCCTTGCCGTCAGTGCAGGTAGGTAGAGCTGCAGCAATGTCTATTGAGGACATGTAATCCAAGCACCAAGCCCTCTTGTTCCCACACTCCTTGAAGAGTAGGTCTGCTGTCTGCAGATTTCAGAAGACCAGAAATAGGAAGAAGGAAATTTTGACATTACTCCTCCAGCAGCAGGAAGGAGACCACAACAAACGTTTTCATTCCCATATCCAGAGCAAAAGCCCATCTCATTTTATTGCTGCAGCTATCCCATGTTACAAGCTATCCCATTGCTACAAACTGTCCCATGATATTGGATTTTTTGAGTTTAGGAAACCTGAATTCTCTGTCAGAACAACCACCACCACCACTATACTCTAGATAGATGCCTAGACACAATGACATCTACCAAACAACCAGTTTTCATGCATGCTGGGACAAGACCGACCTACAAGTCAGGTAAGCAGTCTATATCAACTGACACACAGAGCTACAGAGGGGTCTTTTTAAGGACCAAGGCTTCTTTAGATCCATCTCCTTCACATCCTCCACTCTCTTTTATGCCTCCTCCACCAAAACACATTAGTGGCAGTGTCACTAGGGCATGACCTCAACATCCAAGATTTAATGTAAATGCTACAACCATTAAACTCCCATCTCCTTTTTTGCTCTTACTGTAGACTCCCTGACAGCAGTGAGGAAAACCATCTTGCCCTGTATTTACATGCACAGACTCATGCATAAGCACAATAAATCTCAATCTGTATCTGCAGGACTGTTGATATATAATATATACTGATTAGGCAGGACAACTCTGTGCCTTTTTCTTCTTTTGGATAAGTTTACTAGCATGTAAATATACATTTCAACCGTATTGCCATTAACAGCAATGTGGTTGATACTTAAATTCACAAAAACAAAAGGAAGGTCTTCTCAAAGTCTTGTTCTTCCGTTCACCATGCAATCTCTGGTCTATAATCTCTTCTCTGTCATGGACTGGTTTCCATTTCTGAGCTTTTCTTGCTGTAATGCCACATGAGTTTCTGTAATCCCTATCCCATCTGGTACAGAAGGCATCAGGGTGCACTTACCTTCATCAGCAAAACAGGTATTATTGAAAATCCAGCACTGCACTAAAATAAAAGAATTTAAGATAAAACCACTTTCCTACAAGGAAATGTTTTAAGATGAAACCTGCCTTCAGAGATTAAACAAGGAGCCTAGCCATGCTGACAACTACTTCAGTATGTAGTGTGAAGTCTGTTCTTCGCAACAGTTTACGAATTTAACAGTGCTCATCATGCAATCCAAACCTTGAAACAAAAGCTTCATGTTTTCCTAGTTGGGTCTATATGTTATCAGCATTTTTGACTGCTCTTCCTTAAGGTCACTAAAGAGCAGGAAAAACCATGAGATGTGCAAGCACCAAAACTGCTGTTGATTTAGCCAAGTTGCATATAGCTACATTTCAGGTCTTCTGGAGCAAACTGTTACAGAAATTACAAAAGGTAGAAGGAAGTTATCAGCCTCATTTTAGAGGGGGAAGAGCAAGACATAAAGATGGAAAAAAGACTTGCTGAATATTACAAAGGAAGTTAGTATGGGACTCAGGTCTGAGCTTTTGCGACCACCTGGTGTCCTCCTTCCCTTTCCAACAACTGTAAGCAAAAGCAGCTACTCCAAGAGCTTCCATGAGTGCTGCATTTCTCATGGAAACCAAAACACAAAGGTATGTGTTGCACTGAGAAAGAGAAAAAGCTTAGTTTACTCTAGAAATAATTTATCAAGAAAGCTTTGAAATGAGTTAAACTTTTTCCCAACCACAGTGAATACATGATAGCCAGAAGAAAAACCAGCTCTCAGCTATAGGTGGTTTCAGGGGTAGATACTCTTCCTAAAGCTCAAAACTGCAAAGGAAAGAGAGCAGCAGATGCAATAAGATGTTAAAACAACAGACTAGCAGGAGATTTTTGTCAGGAGCTGCAGTGTATTATATAGGGCTACTATGAGGACCATTTCAGGTATATCTGAAACAGGGTTCATATATCTTCTAAATATTTTAAATCAAATTAAAACAAATCAAATTTATGCATAAATGTTACTGAAAAATTTGGATTAGAATTCTAAACAGGTCAGATTGTACACCTTAAACTGCTGAGTGCCTACCTTTGTGTGCATGTGTGTGCATGTACACATTTTGATTAAAAATTCATTTTAATTAAAAAAACATTCCCTAATATAGTGAATACATCTCACTGATGAAGTTAAGTTTACCTTTACTGATCATTTCTTCTGGCAACTGCAACTTTGAACTCTCCATCTGACAGTCTAGCTCAGCAGAAGGCAAGCCTATAGAAAAAAATTTTTTTTGCACTTTCAGGAAAGTAACATGATGTTAGTCTGTCAAGTAAGCTTTGCTACAATTAAATTCAAGAAATATGGCTACATAGGATAACAGGGTAATAGTATTAAATAAATTCTCCAGTTCTCTTATTCTTTTTAAACTCTTCCCAATGCTTCCTTTCTTATTCCCAAAAGATAAAACAAGCAAACAAACAAAAACCACACACACTAAATGTCTAAATGTTTCCTTGGCAGAGGTACACTTTGGCACCAAAGCACGTCTTTAAGGTTTATACACTTTGGCATCAGCTCTACTTCTATCCAAACCAATTTCTAGACGCAAAGAAAGTAGTAGAGCAGCGAGAAACCAAAAATTCAGCAATGGAGCAGATCCAGTTTGCTCTCACTTGCTCCATCAGTCAAAAATGTGTATCACCAGCATTCAAGGATGGACTGGAACTGTTCATTTTTATAACTAGAATACAAGAAAAATTTTCCATAAACTCCACTGGAACCAAAGCAGCCAGTGCATGATGCAGATTGCTAGACAGACAGCATAGGTTTGCAGGCTCTCAGGTATGTTTAACGTTGTAATATTTGCCTGACTACTCCATTAAGTTCAGTACTGTCGCTCTGTCAGAAACCAACAGCCAATGCCAAGGAAACAGGTGAAGTACTCTCATACGGCATTACAGCAACCGTGTAGTTTCGTAAATCAAGGAGGGAAAAAATCCTGAGCTCAAGTGGCAAGATGTGCCATGAATTATTTGTTATTAATAAAACAAAAATTAAAATTTAATTAAAATGTCCTTACATCCATCTTAATCTAGTAAAGCTAAATGATGGTAAATTTGAATTTGGTACAAGATACAGGGGAAATATTAAGCCATTTTTTCAGCAAAACCAGTTCATGTAAATTCAGTGTTGTTTTCCGCCTGTCAGCTTTCCCTGTAGTCTTCAGGACCTGAGCAACAAATCACTTTCCCTACCTCATGGAACCAAATCCTACTGTTATATCACAAGCTTCATTTGGGCTCATATATTTGTTTTAAGGCAGTGAGAACAGAAGTCTGTCTACAGCATTGATCTTCACACCTGTATTCAAAACACAGTCATTGTCTAATTTTCACATTGCTAAGGCAATCTGTTTCTTGACAGAAATCACTGTTAGCCTTTACTTCAAGATCATTTGCCCTTCTTTTTTTTTTCCTAACTTTCTCTCTCTGCTCAATTCTTTCCACACATAAACTGACAAATGGCACTTCAGCCCATCACCAGTGAGATCTGTTCGGATCAGGTTTCATATGGGGAGTGCAAAGTAACAGTGTCCCAAGACAGGACGGTTTGAGTGACCTGGCACTACAGAATAAAAGTAATATATTAAGCTGAAAAAACTGGCTGTGCTAATCTTGCCTCTGACTCCAGTTTTCCCTTTCTTATCTTGTATGGCTCTCATCTCTGTACTTTCTCACAATTAAGCAACTTTTCTCAGAAACTGTGCCAAGGTTTTGCAGCTGTGCCATATCAAAGCTAGGTCTTGGACCTTGGACAGCTGAATCCTGTGGAGGAGGTCATGGCTCTAGAATTAAGGCTGCAAAACGTAACTAGAAAGAACTGAAGCTCCACGTGAAACTGCCAGAAGACCAAGCCTTTGAAGAGAGAGACAGAAAAAGGCTAGAAGATAGGACAAGAGCAGGAAGAAATGAAAAGAGGAGATAAATGACCAGCTGGATGGACTGATGGGCCAGAGACAGAAGTGAACATGATTACACAAAAGAATCATAGAGAAAAAAGAAGAGCTCAAAGCAACCTGAGTCTGACTACAGCAAAGAAACTGAGATGAGCAGCAGGTTGGAGAAGAATCTGAGGGCTAGGATATTGCCAAACACAGAAATAGGTGAAGACTATTCAAATATGGAATGTAACCTCTTTGCAAGTCTTTTATTGCTGCTCTTCAAAAAGCAGCCATCTCAGACATGAATCTTCCAAAAGGGTCTTATATGTAGGGCCTTACAATGGAAAGGCAGAAAAAATTCTACCTCCCTTTTAGCTGTGAATAACATAGGGGTTTGAAATACTCCTACATATATTTGTAAGATCCAATTTTTCCCTTGGCCAAATAGCATATAATTATCACAGAGGTGATAGCTGAGGATGCAGTCTGGTGTGAGCAAAACTCTGCTTGTATCCCCAAAAATTGAGAGTTTCAACAATGACAAGATTTGATAAAAGGAGGTTTGACCAGAATATTCTAGGCTTTCTAGTTCCCAGCATCACCAGATGGTGAAGAAATGTATTCTTGCACTGGCGGCCTGCTGATCCTGCCCAGGTCCTGCAGGAGCATCTGGCAATAGGAATGCCTCTCACAGTACAGAGAGGCAATAGCACCTGATGGCTTCACCAGGTCCTCCTGAGTCAGCTTAGCGACACGAGCTGCTCATGCATTTGCTCCTGTTTCACCACATATCCAGGTCTCCTTTTTGATGTATATTCACATAGCATAACCTGCAGGGCAGGGATGTGATGCAGGCCCTTGAAAGTCTGCATCCAGCATCTGCGCTTAGCTGCAGCTTGTGGTTCCTTCCCTCCACTCATGGATGCTCTTCCTACTCACAAAGCATGGTCAAAGGTTTGCTCAAGTGACCAGTGTATGAGTTCCCATCAGTCCTCGCCCAGGCAAGCTTCAGTCTCCCAATAACTGAAAAGCATCTTCTAGTGCTGAGTGGCTGTTGTGAGATGTTTCACACTATGTAAATAATACTGGTGAGCCCCTAAAACTTCTTTTATACACCAACAAGTGGTATGGGAAACACATGCCCTGGAGCTCAGAAAGCCAAACCCGTGAGTCACCTGGCTTGACTTTGAATTCTGGAGAAAAGATTGAAAGGAAAACCACTAAGTTTATTCAATAAAGTCAAGGTTTAAACTTGGGATGAAACAAAGCTAGAAAAGAAGAATACAGACATCACACCACTTAGAGTAAACCTGAAGTTATTCTAGTCTTCTAGCTTGACCAGGGTATTCTCTGAGGCATATCTTGGCGAGGGAAACCAGACTGGTGACTCACATGCCATCTCCAGCATCTTGTCTTTCCTGCCAGAGCCGACCTGCAGCTTTGTTCACCCTCAGGGCCAAGACAGCAATCCCCAGACCCATTTTGCTCCTGGGCACTGTCTTTCAGAGCTAAAGCTTCAGAGTAACAGGCATTTCCACCTCAACAGCCTCTGGGCTGCATTACCTGAGATGTAGCTGCAGCTCTGTCTTCTCCATGCTTTTTGTTTTTTTAACACCTGTCATTTCAGACCTCCCTGATCCTGTTTTGGTCTAAGACAAACATACCACAGTGCATGGCATGGCACTATACAAAATAGCACAACTGCAATTTTACCCTTGCACCAACTTGTTTTTGTTTCATTTAAGTGGCCTTGTTGAAGGCTTGACATTTTCAGGAACATTACAGCACTTTGCAAACCATATATCAACCAAAGGATTAACTACATAAACATCCTGTTAAATTTGCTGTCACTATTTCACCATTATCTGATGATAACCACATAACTAGTTGCTAATACCAATTATTAGTCTTGACAGATTTGGCATGCATAATAATTTCTACAATCCCTTCCCTGCATAAGCATTTCCCCACCTCTGATCACCACTGCCTTTGCGGCACCTGCAGAACTTCCTGCTTCCTCCACAGGGTTTCTCAACTCTTTCATCTGATCCCACAGCGGCTCTACATCCACCTGATTGAAGGGGTCACAGCTGGAGAGGAAATATAAACATGAGTTGATAGCATATGATTGCCTCTGGACATGGTATTTCCTAGTGATGTCATGCATCTTGTGAAAAGACTGTAGGCACAATGAATCTCAGGCAGAATTGAAAGGAAGAATTAAAGGCAAAGAGGAGTTGATGAAGGCATCTTTTTTATTTTCCTCTGTGGTGGAACAATTGGCTTGTTAAAAGAGTAAGGTACTAAGTCACATGTCTGGAAATACAGAATAGTTTTTCAGTTTTTAAAATTTACTTTCATGATTATAACGTATTTTTGCTTACAAGTGGTAACTCTGCACGCTTAACAACTGGAGTCCCAGCAAACTGATAATTTCATCTTTACAGACATTGCTACAAAAATGTTTCCCAAAAAAATTTGGCTTCAAGGTATCAGAAGCATGTTCCTTAGCAAACTTAGCCTGGGGTTTAGAGTTAGTTTTCAAAATTATGTTTTTTACTCTGTGCTTATACTGACAAATAAATTTCTTGGGTAACATGTTTAAAAACGCACTGCTAAACCTACACTGGTTTGGAGAAAAGGACATTTGGTAGATATATTAGAGAGAAGTATAAAAGCAGAATTTCTGAATGTGAGAATGTTAACCAGTGCATGTCCTTCACATTTTATGGAAAACAAAAGATTCACAACAAGAAACCAATAGTTCCCAGCTATGACTTTACTGCATAGATTTTTCTTGTATCATTTTTAAGAACCAAGTTCATTTTGCTAAAGAACAAAAAAGTGTCCATATAAATACTTTTAAAGCTAATGGTAGAAATATTGGTTAGATCTTTGGAGTGTTATTCCTGTATTAACTCCCCATTTCTTGAAGCATGCTAGCATATATTAGCTAACGCAGACTTGCACAACACTTTAAAACCTCTGGATTCTTGCTTAGTGTACAGAACAAGGAAAGTCTGTTAACGAAGCTAATGCTGTTCTGTTTGTATGGCCAAGCATAAAATGGTATTACATTCATAAAACAGTGTTACATTCCACTACTGCTTTGCACTCACCCATAGCTCAACATGTGACAATGAAGCAGTATGACTTATCTAAACATAATGGATGTGTGATGGCTTCATCTAGCTATCAATAATAGTTGAAATTTGCTTAACCTGTGAAAAGCAAAGAGGGAGTGAGTTATAGAAACAGCTTTTGCTTCTGCCATTGCAAAGTGTCTGCCACATTATGCTGTTTAAAATAGTGCTACTACCTGGGAGGGACTTTTCACAAAAGAATTGACACCTTACACATCACATGATCTGCCCTTCAAAAGCCATAACTAGATGTCAGGAATTCTAGCTTAGCAAATGGACTGCTGCAACCAAGAGACTACGTTCACATCCGAGTGTTAATGGCATGTTCTTGTCCATCAATGGCAAAATCTCCTCCAGCCTGACCTTAAAAGCCCGTGGGCAGACTCACTATATGTTTATTATATCTAAAAAATGTATTAACATGCTAGAAATTATTTAAATGGATTAATTTTTGCAGCCATATTTGATTGTGTATGTATTTTTTCCTTTCACTTCCCTGCTTAACAAATATCTTAAGCTGTCTTCCAAAATGTACTCACATTTTCTGTACTTAATCTATTGTTGTTTTTTCCATTTTCTAACCTGGCTAAAATCTTAAAACATTTAACACTGCTTCTTAGTTATAACTTAGGAAGTCAGTAATACAATGAATAAAAATCAGTGATGTTGCAGAGATATATTAATAATATTCAAAGTTTTGCTAAAAAGAAAACCTCAATAAATGACTAAATACATCTTCAATATGTTGCATAAAGCTAACCAAGAGCTCTTTATTGCAGTTATTTCAAACAGGAATTCATTTTCAGCTATCTTTTTTCCAGGGAAACATATTTTACTGAAAATTTTCTGTATTAATTCTAGATATTTTAGAAGAATCCATATTTTGTTTCAATGTGGCTTCTGCAGAAATCAGTATATTTCATTTTGCTGAGCTGACTCTCATGATTTACTTTCTGGCAGTTAAAAAAAAGAGACTACCTCTCCCTTTGCCTCAGAGGAAATGTATTGACTTCCATTCTCATCCAGGGAGAACATTACAAATTTCTCTCCGGCTAAACTGCTTAGTGTGTGGGAGTCACACAAGCAGGTGATTCATCGGAAAGTTATTTTGGTAAAGGAAGAACACCTATAAAAGGTATTTTTCAAAGAAGAACACTTTTTCCCTTTCCCAACCCTCCAGGGTGCTCAAAATGGGAAAATCTGGATAAATACTGAAGTTACAAAGTGCCTTGGGATACTTCAGTAATTCAAATCGTATTCAATTTATGAATTTCGACATATTAACATATCTTGTTGAGATTGAAAATATTTCTATGTTTGTACATTCTTGATTTTTGAGGACTTTGATTCCTGGGGAGGTGGAGGGGGGGAGCAACACTTTGAAATATGAGCATTTCATATCAGCAAAGCTCTGCATTCAAATACCAGACTGTTGTGCAGGGCAATTCCAAATCCTGCTTAGCTCTCACAATAGCCCCTTCAGTCTGAGAGATTTCTGTAGAGTGCATCAGGTGAGTGCAATTATTGCTCTCCTAAGAATTCCTCTATTAACACTTTCTGCTCATGGTTCAAGGTAAAGAACACTTCCCCATCCAGGCTACTACTCAATGATACAACTGCCACATCCTGGAGATGAGATTTTTGTGTATCGCTCTGTAAATCCAAGAAATCTTTTAATTTCTCAATTACATCCTGATCATGCAAACACAAGTCCATGAGAGCACCAGGTGGATGCAGAACAGCTCCTGCCAGATAGAGAAGAAGCCTTGCCATCTCAGACTCATCTTTCCCAAGTCTCCCTCTGTATGGAAAGCACCACGGACAAAACAAAACAAGACTGCACCCTAGAGCAAAGGCAGCTGGGAATCTTGAATTGCTTTGGCCCTGCTATGCTTCAAAATGATTTAAAACCTAAAAAAGTCAGGAGTCTACTGATGTCTAATGCTCTTTTACACATTAGTGCTCAGTTTGCTTTTCCCTCATATTTCCCCGTGTACAAAGTACTGTGATGTGTTTACCCATAGAGATGCGATGCATTCCTCATTCCAGCTCAGTAGAGAACTCATTTCTGTGATCAAAAAGTA
Organism: Chauna torquata; assembly: GCA_013399475.1. Classification (NCBI taxonomy): domain Eukaryota; kingdom Metazoa; phylum Chordata; class Aves; order Anseriformes; family Anhimidae; genus Chauna; species Chauna torquata. Next base: position 256,131 of record VXAL01006946.1, read on the forward strand.
GAGCATCCAGTGAAGGTTTTTTGCAGTCCCATTTTTCTCCCCATGATATAAATTGGCTGTGTCAGGATTGCACCCTAAGACTTAGCTGTTGCTGGAATATCACCAAGTAAAACCTGTCAATGGTTTTCTCTGACAGTTAAACTAATAACTTTTCACTAGCAGCTGCTGGGCTCTAACAAGCAGAACATTACATTGATCTTAATCAGATCAGACACCAGCTTCTCTCCACTCTATCTCAAAGACTATCTGATTTCATGCTTCATTATAAAATCAATTAATTGTTTCATTGCCTAATCATTTTGTATATTATTTATAAAACATATTGTGTTGATATTCTAAAGATCACAGGAAGGCAGGATATTTTGTCTGGGAACCCCAAAGGATACATGAGGAAAAAAGAACATTATTTTTAAGAGATGCAGCATATATAAAACAATGCCACAAATGAGTTCACCTGATCATCCAAAGTGGCGTGATCAATTGTACCAGCCACAGGGCATTTCCTGCATGCCTAAAAGCCCTGCTTTCACAGGGCCATCCTGGTCTGTTTTTTTTTTTTTTTTTCCTAACAAGAAGAGAAGTGCCATTCATAAATCTATCCCATGTCACCTTTTGCAAGCGCACTCACACTTCCCCAGGAAGAGCTCAGCCTCCATAGAGCTGACAGCTGAAACATCTTCAGTGCAGTGAGTTATTTTAGAAGATGAAATTAAACACAAAACACCAAGTTAGTTAGCACAGACAAATAACTAGTGAGTACAGCATGGCAGATGTGGAGTATTTAAACCACTTTTTGTTGCTTTACTATAATTATTTCATTTTCCAAGCAAATTGGCAATTTGAGTGGATGTTTATGGAAAACTGGATCATTCACTCAAGCATGAGTTTCCAAATGAACTTTATTTTTTAAGGAAGTTATTTATAGTTTACTACATTGAGTTTTGCATTTACATCTAGAATCAGCAAACCACTTAAGCATGACGCATTTGAGCTCAAGATGCACTTCCATGAATACATAACTAGAAACATGCATTTCAGACAAACATGATTCTAACAGTAGCAAGAAGGGAAAGAATTTGTCAAGCATAAGCCCTGCAAAAAAATATGCATATATCTTTTCTACTACAGACAGTCACTGTTAGCTGGAAAAATTTATTTCTGTTTTTATCTTAACTTTTGTTCCAGTTGCCATGGATATGTTCTAAAGAGCACTAGGCCTTAGATTTCCTGAAAAAGTATTCCTATAACATATACTTGATTTTTGCCTTGATTTCAATTTTACAGTGTAGTTTCATCCACTATTCCTTAAGCTTATTCATTGATAATCTGTTGTGTTCTCTTGCTCTGTGATTTACAAATATTCTTCAGAAGTAGCACAGCGACATTACTTTAACCCTGCCCTACTTTTAAGATATCAACGATTTATATAGCCCTGTCTTGCAGCTCTTCTGAAACCGTTCCTCATTCATACTGAAGCTGTACAAGTTGTGGTCAGAGTTGCGCTTCATCCAGTGCAGTATCTTGCTCTTGACAATGACCACCATTAATTCTTTCAAAGGGCATGCACTAGGACTTATAAAAAGCAGGTATAGAAAAACTTACTCCCTATAGAACAATTTTTTCAGCCCATTAATTAGAAGTTGATTTAGGTCTTCTATCACATTTTTTATTTGAATTAGTTAATATCATGGCAGAGCCTGTTGGTTGGATAATCTGTAAAAGCATATACCCAGTTTTGGAGTCCTGAAGCATTAAGTATGTAACAAGGCATGCATGATGACCATGTGATGTCCACAAAGCCAGTCCACTGCCTTCCTCAGGCACAACATATCCTGCCAACTAATATGATCAACTCTGCAGACCTGACTTCAGTCTGGCAAGTACCCTGCTGGACATATAGAGGAATGACTGGAATTACAAGTGGCTGGATGGCTTTCAATGAGCAATGTAACTTTCACTCAGAACACAAGCATTCGAGGGGGAAATATTGATCTCAAACCAACTTAAAGCATCTTATATTTTAGGTGTTCCTCTGTCTTTTACATAGAAGTGGCTGGAGTCCACAGTGTTTCATGTTCCCCACTCTAGGTCTGTGTCTGCTGGTCATGGTCTTGCTTCTCTCCATTCCTGGAAAGTAAACCTCAAAGAAATCATATATTTCTTGAAGCTTCTTCACTACGGCTCTGTCCTGTCCCAGTACAAAGCCCTAACAGCTGCATTTACCTGTGTATCTTCAGTACCAGGAAATTGCCTTTATCAAACTTGTCAAACTAGTGAAAACCCAAAGCACATGAGTTGAGGTCACATGAGGAGGGTCATGTCTTGTGGCAGATATGCCCCTGAGGATGGGATGAGCACACTGCAATGCTTGATTGCTGCTTGGGAACCTGCCTTCAAAGGGCACTCTCCACCAGCACATGTAGGGCCTCAGATCCTCCTCTGCACAGGATGTTGCGTATTTGGCATGTTGGGTAGAGCCCTACCTACCCCATGGGCTCCCAGAGTGGGACGGCAGCAAAACTTCCATACTGCAAGCATAGTAAATGCCAGATGGAAAGCATCAGAAAATACAGTCTGAAGGTGCAAGTCTCACTCTGAACACCTGACTCTAGATAAGTGCATCTGAGAAGTCTTTAGCTTCTGGAAGATGAAAACTATTACTCTTCTGGAACAAGGGTTCACATTTTTCCTTGAATCTGTAAGAATTAGGTAAAACATTTGTTCAAGCAAATCTACTTACAACAGCACTTTTATCCACTTTCATGAGTTAAGATAATTGTATACACTACTCATAAGCTGAGAATTACATTTCATCATGCATGTCATCCATAAGAGCATGAATTTATTTCCAGGCTTCTGACTTCACTGTTTCAGAATCCAAGGGTGATTTGGGACTTGCTAAATAATCTCCCCCTTGTGTGACTAGGACGATAGTCACCAATTTCAAATCCAAAGTAAAGACCTCTTTGAGAAAGACTGTTCCCTACAGGGAAAACCAAAAATTAGCTATGGATCATAATGCCAGTGGTTTTGTCATCTATGATTTGTCTTTTCTACTCGGTTTATTAAAAATGAAAATCATCACCGTTTGGCCACTGCAGAGATGCCATTTAGGAATAAGTGCTTCTAAGTCTAACTAAATCATGAAGAGGCCAGGTTGTTTTCAAGTTACTGCTACATAGGATTCAAAAGTCCTTTGCTTAGTGCTAAGAGCTCTCATCGAGTCCTACAGAAATCATGCAACAACTTCCTGGAGTAAGTCCTAAATTTGCATAAAGTACTTAGGTAAGAAAACTTTTCCCAGGGGATAGCACAAATCCATAAACAGTTCTAGGTTTTCACTTTGGGGGCAGATGGGGAGCGGGGAGTGGGTTTGGACCAGATAATCTCAAGAGGTGCCTTTCAGTGATGGTGACTCTGTAACTTTGACACCATAATCTGTACCAGCAACACTAAGCAATTGTTCTATTACTACTGCATTCTTTCCCATATAACATCAATTTTTGCATCATCTGCAATTTTTATTGGGCTACAAATAACTGCAAATAGTTCCTATTGATTAGCTCCTAGTTGGTGGATAATGTGAAGAAATGAGGTCAAAGATAGCTTCAGCAATGGAACAAACATGTCATCTGCAGCATTAGGGGTTGTCTAAAGTGTTTGCAACCAAAGTCATACAAAGGGCAAATTTTCTTTCCAGCACCTCATTGTGCTAAAAGAGATAATCTTTGCATTGTCTGTGATTGCTTTTGGTTCAATTCTCTACAAAAACACAGAAAGACTTATGTAAAACAAACCTTGTGAGAAAGTATAAACTGTGCTAAACTTGGAGGATGCGTGCCAACATTTTTCTTTTTTTTTCCTCTCTGAAGAATGCACATACATATTATTCCTGAGCCACTGAGTAACTAAATCAATAAATGTACTTTTGCAGGTGACAGAATTCTTCCTTGATTTCAAACACTGATGTGCACATACAGCCACTCCCAGACAAACTCCTACTGTACTTTCACACAAGGGCACTTCACTGGGTCTCATCCAGTGTCCTTGAAGCCCTTACCTCTTCACAGTATAGAGAAAAGTCTTTATGCTTTGATTTCTATCAGAAGGTGACTGATTCATCCCAGATTGGAAAGAGAAATGTCTCTGTTCATCTTCTACTGGGGACAGAAATCTCTTCAGATAACTCAGGAAAGAGGGACCCCTATCTCTCTAGCTGGATTTTTGTCTGTGGACTTTTCTCATTTCCTTTTCGGCCAGAATTGCCCTCACTCACTCATGGTAAAAGGTCAACAGTGTAAGGTGTGGGCAGATAACACTATCTCTTTTGTCAATCAACTTCCTTAAATGAATGTACAATTTTAATGTCAGTTACGTTAACAGCTTTCAAAAGTTTGCAAAATATTATATTAACTCTCAAGAACACATACTACTTCATTTCTTTCAATACAACGGTAAAAAATTCGGAATTCTGCAATGATTTTTGCTGTTTCCTTAGAGGAAAAACCAAAGTGTATTACTGAAAGCCTGTACAATGGCAGAGTTTGACTAAAAGAGAATTTAACAGGAATTTAGTAAGTTTGCTGACATCTTACTGTAAGTAGCAATTCCAAAGCAGAAAGCACTCAATAGGAAGAATTTCAGTATGGAAGAAGAGACATATGCAGCATGCTGAACATATTCTACAATGTTTTCCTATTGCATGAAGACAGGAAATCCTCTTGTTTGGGTTATGTATTGCGTGGTGAGAAGCAGATTGTGTTCACCACTTAAGGAGACTTCATGCTTTTCGCACACATCACAGGAGGAAATGGTATAGTATCGTCTTGTGTTTCAGGGGATGCAACAATCAGGGATGGCTTGGATGACTTCTCCCAAACCCCAGTGGTTACCTGGATAAGCAAAACTCCCCCAGACACTCATTCAGGCAGGTCAGGAGACAGGTAAAGAAGTGAGAAAGCTGCCTGCAGGCAAGCTGTTGGACTGACAGCATAACATTTAGGGTTGGCCAAGTACCTCTGCTTTATCTTCAGGCATGCAACCCGCCTGGTGCAACCCCAGGTCTGATATTCTACCCCACCCTAATAAGACAGTCATCTCTTCCAAACCCCATGTTGCAACCTGCTTTCCTCTCTTCCTGATGCTGTCTGAATCAGTGCAAACAAAAGGGGGCATTGTCTGAACTGGTGAGTGGTTTCATCATGGTTTCCAGAAAAGCTGAGCACCCAAAAAGAAAACAAAGATACGTTATCTTGTCTCAGTTTCAGACCCCTGCAGAAATGCAGTGATTATTTAATGTATGGAGGAGGGGTAGGGGAGCCTCTACTACTCATGGGATGTTGCATATCCGCAGTTTCAATGCTTAACATGAAAGAAACAGTGTTGTGTGTCAAACCATGTGCCATCCAGTAAGACATTCCTACATAGGTCAGAAATCCACAAGCAATTTCAGGTAAAAAACTGTCTCAGTTATCAAAACAGCAAAAAAGCCACCATGGAGACAGAAGACAATTTACACAGGTACTTAACACTCTTGGAAAGATCTATTTTAGCTAAGAAAAATACACTTGCAGATAAAGAAGTTGCGAAAGCCTTAAGATTACAGCAAATATTTTGGATAAGACATCAAAATAGTTGTAGTCCAAGAAATGCTATGTTATCCTACAATTTTGTCAGGGTGGGCAGTGTGATCCAAAATATGTATGAGTAAATCAAATGTTTTATATCAACATTCAAGTATTTTTCCTTCCCACAGGAGACAATGACAGAAATATCAATGTCCACAAACCTGCAGAACTTGAAGAGGAGAGGAACAAAGAACTGAGGGATTGTAGCTATTTGAAAGTCTTAATTTTTATTTATTTATTTATTTAGAAACTGCTATGCTGTCTGAATCTACTGAAAAGAAAACTGAGAGGAGGAGGGAGGGCAGACAAACATTTTCACAACATTATGGTGGAGGATTAAGCACTAAAAATCAGAAACCTCTTAGGAATGACTTGCTAAACAGGAATCTTAATCATTTCAAACTTCTGCAAAGGAAACAACAGTAAGAGCATTTTCTGACTTGAACAAGGCAGTGAAAGTGCAGATACTGACCTTGAAGGCTCATCCCTGTAAAAGTCTGGTGTATTTCACATTAACTCCTGTTACACTGAGGAGAAAAGAAAACAAAAAAAAAAGCCCAACATCTTAACAGGGCAATCTCTGGTCTTCATGTGAATTAAAGCTCAAATCACTGAAGTTGCACTGACATGACACAGTAACAGAATCAGGGTTACTTAAGATCATTTTACTCAAAAGTGACTTCCTCCAGCTACATCACTTTGCTCCACGCCACCTCTATCACTTCGGAAACTGTACTGCTATAAGCAAATATCTAGCCGATTGCTCATCCTGTCTATACAAACATGGCTAAATTTAGAAACAGCCTCCAGGTCTGTCCACCATGCTTTGCAGTTCTTTTCTTTCTGTGGGCAAATGCAGCTATCTACCAGACACATGCCTGCTTGTTATTTTTACACCCAGAGCTTTAAGTAACTGGAATTATGCACCCTTAAAATGACATGCCCATGGGTTTGAACACCACACCAACCCAAAGGAGGACATGGAAGAAAGGCTGGGAAGCCAAGTGGTTGTAGCATGGGGCAGGGCAGCACATAAGCTGAAGTCTTCACCTGCCTCAGCCAGACAGAAGCATTGCGTGTGGCTCATGTACTGCACAGACAGCTTGTCCAGAAACAGGCATGCTGCGTGATCAAACTGCACTTGTGCAAGAGTTGCTTGTCTGCAATCTCAGAAGCCATCACACAATTGAGTGGGGCAAAGAATAGAGGTGGCTAAAACCCTTCTACCTACCTACTATGCTTTTTCCATAGCTGGTATGAATGAAGATAAAGAACATCTGTGTAACGTCTGTTTAAGCACCTCAGAATATTGCTTAATTCAGGGAGGAAGGAGAACAGCTAATAATTCAAGTGGAATTATTTATTTTGCCGTGGTCTTTGAGAAGCAGAACATGCAGAGTCCCTTTCTCCTTAAACATAAATGCATAAATGGACAAATTCCTTGGTCATGAGTCCATAACAATTTTCTGTTGGCTTTCACACTCAAAGCTTTCCTGGCTTTCCTGAGTTCAGTTAGTTTCTGGTGCAGAGACAGATTGACCAATTCTTCCTCCTGTCTCTACAATCATTTCCAAGAATTGCCTCAATCTCATAGAATTAATTCTTCCTCAAAATTAACCATTAACCAAAGACATTCAGTGTTTCAGTTAAACAAGTTCATTCCTCAACTAGTATTTTCAATGAGATTTTCTTATGTATTATTGTACATACCCTTCATCTAACCTCCTTCAGTATAACTGTACCTTTGGGACACGGTGGGCCTTAGATGTAGGCTAGCTGCAGAATTGGGTAAGTTCTGATCTCTGAAAATAAATTCAAGCATTTCCCTAGTGCATTTATGCTTATATCTGTACTGGCTTCTACCATAATTAAAACAGTTGCTGATGGAAAGTCACTGCTAGGGTATGTGGGTTGCTTTAACAGGGGAATTCTGGCTTTTGGATGGGATGAAGTATTTCACTTACATGCTTCATGAAGCACCTATGGCTCTATTGCATGGTGGCAAAATTAAGCCTTGAAGACTGATTTGTTCCTCTTGCTTACTTTGCCAGATCACCCCAGTGTATTTCCAGGAACAGAAAACTTCTCCTATAGCAATGATTTGGAAAACAACTAAAACAATGTTTTTAAACCCTGTTTGTCATGATCCATTTTGGTTTCCTTAAAAGAGATTACGATATCGAATGATTCATTTTGTTGAATCACAAAAGACAGCACAGAGAGATTTTTTTGGGAATCCTCACATTTCAAAAGGCTGAAGGGATGGATTTCACCTCCCGCAGCCTCAGCATTCATATCTGCAAACTGGGGGCATGTCCTCCCTGCCCCAGCCCCAGCCCTGCGCCAGCTCAGGATGCGCCTGGGGCTTCCTAGCAAGATCCTTCAGTACTCGCTCAGGAGATGAAGCAGCTTAATGGTTTTTAAGAAGGCTTTTCTTTAAATGCTTGTGTTATTTGCTTGTTAAGTAACGCACTTGTGCAGTGATATCCCCGCTGAAACTGATGTGGATGGAATCAGGGAGACAACACGTTGTGTTATGTTACAGGGCTTAACATTTAACTAATTGCACTGGCCTACTTGTGTGAATCAGAGATTATTCTCTTACTCATAAAACACATCTGATTTCTTTATGTAGCCATTCATGCAATGTGATACAATTGCAAGGGTCTGCAAGCGGATGAAACCCCATGATTTAACTGTCTGAACATAAACAGAGAGTGTCGCCAATTTTCATCAATACTTTGACCACATGCATGAAATGATGAACAAAGCTCTCTTATCTTCTGCAACTTTTACACAAATATTTAATTCTTAATTCTTACTTCCTTTTTACAGAGGTTAACAAAACATTAATTGAGATATGAAAAGCAGCTGACTGGCCCTAACATGGTGATGTGTTTTTTTTCAGTTCCACAAGGGAAATTCTGCGGGATGTGAAGGGAAACAAAGCACAGCACAGAGACCGCACACGGGTGCAGGTCAGCCATCAGCTGACATGCCAAGGAGCTCCAGTCTGTGTCTCTATACTGAACTGCATCTTCTGAGCAGCTAGACCTGGCTATCAACCAAGAATTTGGGCTGAAATGTCATGTATTCAAGTAACCTCCTGCAAGTTGAGAAGAGCGTTATTGCTCCTCTGCTAAGCTGAAGATGCTTTTAGGATAAATGCATTCACACTCTAAGGTAGTATTTGGGTTTTCACTACCTTGGCCAGTTTCTCAAAAGTAGGAGAGCTAAGATAAAGTAAACAGCCTGCCAGCTTGCTTGGGACTGAGTGTTACACACAGGAAATACTGAAGCTGATGCACTAGAAAAAATAAAACCAAATGCTTTAATGAAATGAGCGGCTGCAGCCCTGCTCAAATTCTCAACAGCAAAACCTGTGTGTAAGACAACAGCTCACTGAAGATGGCACAAGTCCTTAAGCCAGCTTCACTGGGCTTTGGATCAGTGTCTTTTATAAGAGCCACCTGCACCTATGGGCTTTCCTGCTTCTTATGCATAAAGCCAAGAGACCGTTTCTGAACACATGCAACTGTGCCCAAGGGTCTGCTTTTTACTGCTTTTGCTCTCTGAGTAGCAATCTGAACATGAATCTTTCAGTTCATGCTTCTCACTGTTCTTTGCACAAAAGCCCTCTGCTGCCAGGGGCACGGAAATAAAGTTACCAACAAAACACAAACCCCCAGATTTGCAGAAGTCTGTTTAGTTGATTGTTTCTCTAAGCTGCCCAGCTTCAAAACCAAATCCCATCAGATTTGATCGATCATTAAACTTTGCTATTTACTAGAGCTCCAGTAATTTTGGAGGGACATATTTGATTAAGAATGGATAGTCTTCCAGATTTCTGTACATTTCTTACAAAATATCATAAGCAAAGCAATGCATATGCATGGGCAAAGCAAGATGCAAATGCTAGAGTAAGCTTATATTCAGACTGATGGTGTGTTTAAAGTACACTCACCTTCAGTATTTTTTGATTGTTTTATTTCAAATTAGAAAAGAGCAACAAGAACAGTAGTTCACAACGAAGAGCTTAAAGATGAGCTTTTTCAAAATGAAATATCTGATTATATTCAATCTTGCCATGGTACCCTCTTCTTTGAGCAAAACTGTTTGTAAATTTAGGTTGCCTTTGCCAAACATTAGGTCAGTCTGAAGCTGAGTTTCTCTGACTGAATTTACCTTTTGCCAAAAGGAAAGAAAAATAGCTGAGCTCCATTACACATAAACATGAAAGTGTCACTGTTGCATTTGCAGGTTTCTGAATACAGGCATAATATCCCTCATTAAGGGACCTAAAATTATGAAAGGTAGCATTATTCAACTCCTCTATCTTATATTGACTGACTTGAACTAATGAGCATTTAGTAATAAAAGAAAAATTATCTAATTCATAAAACAAAAAGGCAAGGGTTGGGCGACGAAATTTCCAAGGAAGAGAAGATGACCACTATTTCTATATTTACAGCAAAACCTCTGGCTTGAGTGCTCAAGGACACTTCAGCTCCAGATGTTCCTCCTGACACACAGCAAGCAAGCTGTCTCACCACCAAGGCTTGCAGGTGGACGAAAGCACGAAATAATGCTGTGTCTTATTTCAAACCTTCTGCCTAACTATTAGCATCAGGATGCAAGGTGGAGCAGTGACTGGTAAAGAAGACATTGGGAAGGGCTGGCAGTGATTCAGTAGCCAGGGGAATGGTCCTTCAGTGCTCGGGGAGTGATGGGGAAAGATGTATGCTGCAGTGTGCTGATCCAATAAGAGCCTGTGAATGCTCTGACAGGGGCATCTGCTGAGCTAAATCTTGGATTTAGTTTTAATCCATGTGGCTTCCTCTGGATTTATCTAGGGCTTTCAAATAGAGCGGAGAGGCTCAGTGCTGACCACGGAAGAAAACGGGTCATTTAGTAAATGTCTTCATGTCCCTGTATGACATACACAGAAAACTGACTTGGTGACTTCACGAAATATGCAAACACATGCCTGTGAAGCCTTCCACAGAGCTCACCAGTGTCGGCTGTGGCCAACCACAAGAAAACCAGAGGTTGCTCCATCACCAAAGGGCAAATGGCTGAAATGCAAACTTCTGGGTGGTGGGGCAGCAGATTCTCCTAAGAAAACACCTCTGCCATGGACACCGATGAGAAGGTGTCTGACCTAAATTGGTGTCTCTCCACCCAGATTAGATCCACAGGTCCTTTATAGATCAAAATCTCAACCAGTTTGTTTTCACAGTCCTAAAGTTTCTGGAAGGAGGAAGGAAGCAAAAGATCATTTAGATGAAGAGCCCTCATTCAACAAACTGATACGGAGTCATAGGCTGACTGCATGAAACTGGCAGTCCATCAGTTTTTTAAGCTGTCAACAGCTGTTGCAGGCTGAAAGGGCAACATAAATGGAGAGCTTAATTTGCGAGAAATCACCATCAGAGGAAGCAAAGGTTAAACCAGTTTGGCGCATTACCAACTTCATTATTTTAAATGTACAGGCACAAATCACTTCTAATTTTAGGAAGCATTGTTCACATGTGCGGTGAGTTGCATATGGCAGAAAAGAAGAATTCCTTTTCCTTCAGAAGAATAAACCTGCCTCTGATCCTGTAAAGAGCTGTGCTCACGTGAGTAACAGATGCTTCTGAAAAGCAACCTTAATAAATCTTACAGCACAGTTCTGCCACAGGCCGTAAAGTTTTTCTGCTGGATTTCCTACAGGCAAAGTGAAAAAGGATTTTTTACTACCTCACAATTCATTTGAGGTATAATCCTACTGCAAGGAAGTGCTAGTGCTTTATACCAACTAAACATTGGAAACTCTTGGAGGAAAGGTACTGTTTTAACTCATTAACCACCTCACATTAAAAGCAAAAGCTAAATTACCAATATTCTAACCATGTGTTCTTTGCTATGTAAATCCAGCCAAGGTAGGAGCAAGCTGCTGTGTGTCGAAAACAATTCCTGGCAAATTCCTTCTATTTTCCCTTTGAAAAGGTTCAGAACTAGAACCCTCAATATGTTTCTGTATTTCGCTTTCTACTCTAAAATAAACTTCATTGTGGTTCAAAACCTTGCAAATATTTATCAGATAAGTTTGTTTCCTATTACTTCCATTTGTCTTCTCCAAGAGCAAAGTTTTTGAGAACCATAAATACCTTTTCAATTTTGTGCTAATGAAATGGGAAAAAGAATTCTCAGCTGCTTCTCTGCAACTGAAAGAACTGCCATGTGCCACAGGCTGCTTCATATATTTAATGAAAAATTAAAAGCTGGTAAAATATGGCTTTAGTTAAGCCTGTTTTAACTTCCCTCCTTGAGATATACTCAAAACCACACCCCTCCACTGACACACTGGAGAAAAGGAACGTTAAAGCATGAAGCTGTACTGCAAAGTCAAGGCAAGCCCAAAGGCAAGGAGGTGCCACCATTAAGGTTAGCCCAAGCAATTTGGCTCAAAATTCAGATTACACCAGCTATACCGGCTCTGATTAAAAGATGCTTTTTTGTTTGTTTGTTTTTGTTTTTGTAATAGATAAACTTTCTCTTAGCCATAAAAGATGGTGGTGATTGAAAGCTCAGCTGCTAACACCAGTGGAATGCATTTATTGCATGCAAATGAGTTGACCTGCAACAAGTGATCGATGATGCGAGTTACAGAGATCTGGCATCTCCTTATCACAGGGGAGAGTGCTTTGGTTAGTGCTGCTCTCTGCACCTGCAAAGAATGCTGGCAATCATTGACTTACAAAAAGTGAACGAAAACACAAAACAGATCTGTGAGGCACATGTCAGACCTACTTCTTTAGCACCAGCAATCCTTGCTCCAACACCACTGTGTTCAGGCCACACACAAACAGGAAAGCAAAGCACAGGAATGTCGAACAGACTTTGTTAAGGTCAAAATATAAATGAATTGGAAAAAGAAAAGAAAAACAAACAAAAAAACAAACAAGAAAACTACAACATCCACGAGTGATAAGAACCAGTAATTTCACAGAGCTCTGACTACTAATGTGCATTACTCATGGATAGGGTTTGCTAGAATCCTCTTTCCCTTCCTTCACTGATAACAACAATAACAACCACCACCACCAACTCTTAAATTGCTTAGTTCTTCATGAAAAAGGCTTGAAAGTTGCATTTGCTTTTTTGGTTGTTTTTATTTCTGGCTCCTCTGTTTTAATGCAATTGCAGCTATTTGCTATATTGTTTTATAATTAGATCAGATCTGAAGGGCTTTGTGTTAATCTAAGAGCCATTTCTTGGCTTACTCCATGCTGTATTTTTTCAATTAAAAATCCATCATCTGGCTCAGATCCCCAGTGTCTGATCTGAATTATCAATGCCTGATCATTCAAATGTCTCCCCTTTTTTTACCCTAAACAGCATTTTACAGTATTTCTTGGCCATGAACACAAGTTGAAAAACTCCAGTACCCAATTTTCTGCAATAGTCAAAAAAAGTCCCAAAGCTTGCTTGTTATCCAAGGAAATGATGCATTTACTCTGCGTGTGTGTGAAAGAGAGAATCATGATGGCATACATGATGTCACAGGGAGTGGTTTGCATATTAATAAACAGCATATATGAGCCTTTTCCACGGAGGCCGGCACTCAGTGAGGCTCCTGTGCACTGAGGAAAGGACCACGTATCACTGCACCAAAGTGAGTTCTGTTTCAGCTTTGCTTACTGCAAGAATTTGCCTTCTCTCCTTTCCCCCTTCTTTTCCTATTCTTATTTTGCCCTCCTTAGGGCTGCTGTTATACCAGCTGCATACTTGTTCTCGAAAAATTATGCTACTTGTATAGCAAGTCATGAGAGTATTTCATTTTTACAGTTTTGTTAAGTTTATTCAACCTAAGTCTCTGACTACAGCTGCTGGCATAGCGAGGAATAACCACAAGCTTTAGACATCGGCTGCAAGGGTAACTCAGCTGCACCATCTATACACCTTTATTGCTGCTTACAGGCATCTTTAAGCTCCCTGCTGTACTTTAGACATCTATACAATCACATGCACTGCTACAAGCAGCCTTCAGAAATTTTTTTTCTAGAGGCAAAGAGGCAAATTACTAGCCTGTTGTTACAGAAAGCCCCCGTTTCTCACCAGTAGCTGATGCTATCAGTATTGAGCTGCTTTGATACTCAGGGTATTTGTCAGAGAAACACCTTCCAAAGAAAATGCAGAAAAAGCTGCTGTGGGGAAGCTCCTGGGGTTCTGCAGTGGGATTTCAGTAAGCAAGAAAACATTTTAAAGCAGTATTCTATTAGATGTGAAGGCTGACATATGCACTCACTTGCGTAACCAAACCAAATCTAGGCTAATGTCAGAGGAATTAGATAAATATTAAGCAGTACTAACCAATTCCTCCAAGTCATTTTTATGCACTGTTCTGTCCATTCTGCAAATTCCTGTCTGTCCTCTGGTTCACCAATGGATTAACATACTCTCATCCTAATTCCTGCCATTATTTTATAGAAGAAATCCTTCTGCACCTGCTTCCACTTGCTGCATTTTTCTCCTTTTCAAAATTTACATGTTTTGTTATTGATCTTTATCTTTCTCTTCAAAATGGTGCTCTGAGTATCTGTTCAGGAATTATTTTCTTTAAAATCTCACTGCCTTCATTTGCCTGTGTGCATAGTCTTTCTGCACGTTTCCTCTGTTAAAAGCCAGCCATTACTCAGTCTTTATTTCAAGATACCCAAACAAACAAACAAACCTTAGCTTTAAAGTAGTTTTTCCTGAACTTCTATGATCCTTATAACTATTTGGAAACACTAGTACTTTTACATTCAAAAGCTGCAAATTTTGAAAGAAAAAAAAATGGTCAAAGAGGTCTTCTGGAAGTTTGTTCTGTTTACTCTTTTGCTTTCTTTAACCCAAAATAGAATCTACTCCTCCCCAAAAATGCATCCGTAGTGTGAATAACCCCCTGCCTCAGATGCACACAGACACACAAAATCTATTTGGATAGAAATAAGACTGAAGCTTTCTCAATCTTAAACCAAAAAATTACAAAAAGGGATTCCTAGAATCCTGGTTTTGTGCAGATACAAGTGTATTAACCTGTTGTCCTCAATGCAGTGTACTCCCATGCCACTGATGAACATAATCTGCTGCTCTCAAGGTTTGCTCTTAAGATTTCTGGTTGCTGTTTGCCATACACAACCATCTACTAAGCTGTCAGAAAGCAGAAATAGTTGAAGACAGTGCTCACTTTTGAGCAAAATCTCACTGGTAAGTAATTACACTAACAGCCACTGCTGGTGTTGGATTACCAAGTGGCATGCCATGCTGCTGAAAGCTATGCATGTTCACATCTGCTGAAGACTTATCATATATGTTGTAAATCTCAAATAGGCAATTATTTTCTCCCTTTTACAAGTTAGTCCAGGAGAAAAATAAAATAACTTGATTCTGCCAAATCCCACATAACTCATACACATTGTAAAGAACCTCACTTATCTGGAGTTGATCTGTTAAAACTCCAATAAAACAAACTATAGCAATGAACTGAGAAAATTAAATACTCAGTTTTGTCCCTTCTTAGATGTGACTAAAAAATATTGCTGGAATGACTCTGCAAAGCAAGAGCATGAAGTGTAACAGGAGAGAAAACAAGGATATTCGGCTAATATCAGACAGATACTTCTATGTTTTGGATCTGAATAAAATGGCAAAGGTGTTTTGTGATACCACCTGTCTATTTGGCACTAGGCGGTATCCGTGGGGAGGGGACAGTGGACGTTACAACCTTCACAGACTGCCACTGCTGACTCCTACCCATTGACAAATAACAGCAGGATCCTTCAACTACTGTCTTGTGCTGGGATGAGTTTGAGGAGAAGGATAACAAAGATGTACAGAAAGTAGGATTTTAAAGGCCTCACTTTCTTTCTGTAGTAAAGTGATTTTCCAACCAGAAAGAACAAATACAGGACACCAGTCTCTGTAACTACATGCCTCAGGTAAATGAGTATTTTGTGCCAGGTCCTTGGGGTAGGCCAAGGAACCCACAGTCATGGGCACTGTCCCAGAGCTAGACTCTGCGTGTTGTTTCCAAGAAAACAAAGCTAAATTGGCTGCAAACTGCTGCTCAGTAAGTACATTCTTCTTAAGTGTAGGGACAAATGGATTAGGGGCTTACATGCCAAGCAGTTCATGAACATAAGTCAAGGGATCTTGGTCATCTACCACCAGATCTAGGTGGTCCCCCAGCCTTCTGGCCAAGTGTTGCTCAAGGCTGTACGCCTATACTTCTCGTCATTGGTCGTCTCAAGCAGACTGGCACTATCCGAAGAGCAGTTAAGTGGCTTCTTAGTCTCCTCCAGCTCATTCTACTGTGAAACCAATTTCAGAATATCTGAAAAAACAGGAGATAAAAATACTGGTGTCACCAGGGCAGACTGGTGTGTGCCACCAGCCCTAGGGCAGAACAGGGGGTCACAGGAGGCCTGGTGGGCAATGCTAGAGACCTCTGCAAAGTGAATAAAACTGTGCCAGGTTGCATCCATGGTAGCTACAGGGAAAACACATTGTCCTGAAAACCCACCTAAATCTTTTTCTTTTATGTCTGAAGTGTTGTTTAGTTTTGGCTAGTTGTGCAGTGGATTCACAACATGTGACAGTTAAAGAACAAAGTAGTTTAGACTAGCACAGAGAAGTAGCTGGTGTTCATATTTCCCCTTGTACATATACACATACATGCATGTGGCTGGGATAGGAGGAAAAAAAGCTTGTTTGTTTCACATCTAATGAAAGATACTAGGTGGCCAAGACAGTTGTTATACAAATTATGGTGTTGGGTGAGCTTGAGAGTTCAGGATGTGGACATGAAATTGTCCTGGCAAAACCAGCAGCTGCCTTTGGAGAGCTGACTAATCCACTTAGCACACAGCAAAGAGACTTGCAGCTATCCTCTTTGCTTTGTAGGGGCATTGTGAGAGGGTGTTGATTTATCCAAAGACTAGAGAGACAGACACAAGGCATGAATATTACAGGAATGACTGGTGTGGGCAAGAATTATGATTATTTAGGCTTTTGTTCTACCACAAAACACTTCAGGGAATTTTTAAAACATCTGATGAGGAAATAAAAGGCTTAAATAGTCTCTCCTGTGAAATTATCCTAGCCACTCCTTTGTCTGGATATTTCCTGAGATTTCTCCTCTTGCAATTTTATTTATCTATATCCCTTGTTCTCAGGTGTGTAATTTATTCATTTGAAGCTCACTACAGCTTGGGAGGTTGTACAAAACAATTTCAAAACTTATTTACATAAAACTGGGACGAAGTAATTACAAATCAAAAGGCTGAGGGTCAGACAGAAAGCAAAATCATCACAGATGTTCAGGGTGTAAACCAAAGAGCCTGGCAGATGAGGCAGAAGGAGAAGCCCTATCCCAGGGAATTCGTTGCAGTACTGAGTAGATCACCACCGTGGTGGCTGGCTCAGTAATGATCATATGAATGCATGAGACTCACAACGGGCCACTCACATGGAGTTAAGCATGCACTCAGATGCACAGAACCACTCTTTCATCCAACACTTGGATGTGAAAAAAATGGTGTAAAATAGAGTTAGGACCAAAACCTTCTTGGTCCCTCTTCCCACTGAGAATGGTATTCCAGGTTAGACACTGATCCGTGGCCTGCTGCAGCTAATGAGAAGTATTCCCAAGGACAGTGATGGATGGAGGGGTAGGTTTGGGGGTATGGGGCACTGAGAATGCATTAGAAAGGAAGGAAGAGGAAAAGGCGCCCTCTACGTCCCAGGGCAGTGCTACTTCCCTATTTTTTCAATTTTTATTTTTATTGTAGTGATTGCATATGTAGTTCCATGTATGGAAAGGCCAATCTTGCCACACAGAATGCCTCCCATAAACACAAATAATGGCACATATAAAGCTCTATTTGGTGTATAGTGGTTATTAAAATATTTACCATTATAATTTCACTCTCTCAGCAGTAGCAGACAAAAATTATCAGTGCTTACACCTGTATCGCTATTTGCATGAGTTCTTTCTGTTTTCCCCAAAATTTTCTGTTAAATGATGCCAGCTATAACTTATCATTTCAGAGGTAGTTCTAATATGCAAAAATGCAAGCTCACAGTTCTCTGTCTTAAGCTTTTTATGTATTTTCTTTCCAGCTAGAATAGAAATACAATTCATTTTCTGTCTGCTCTGGAGTCTGTGAGGTGTTTCAGTCTGCGTTACATACAAGCCATATCTATCCATGGATAAACACCAGGGTGGAGAAGGTCCCATTAATATCACAATGCAATTGTGATAAGGAATCACCTTCAGCTGTTGGGAAAAAGCAGGAAACTGTAGCCTGGATGGATTTCTCACACACACACACACACACACTTTTTTTTTTTTTTTTTCCTCCCTTCTCCTTTCTCTCCTTTTTATCTAGGAAGACATAACTTTTCTTTCAGGAACGTGGAAATGCAACACCTCCCCAGCTGTGTTAGTGGCAAAAAAGACAGTTCATAGCCTGGATCTGCCCGTCACTGCCTCTCTGCTGCCTTGTTCTGCTGACATGCAAGCACCCCTCATTCACTTCAAACAAAGTGAATGAGATGATCTTCAAATACTGGAATTCTTACAGTTTTGGCTGCAACTGCCTGCAGGGCAGTCACATGAAGAGTAGCAGCTGCGAAAGGCAGCTGGGAAAAAATCAGTGGACACTGGGCTTCTCCTTCAACACTACTCCTTAGAGTGCCCATCCATCTAAACAACCTCTCACTTTCAAAAAGTTCTTAGAAAAAGCATTTGCCCAATCCTCTGCTTAAACCAGCACATATCAGGCCTTCAAAAGCCCTCACTCACATAGCAGGGCCTCGTCAGGTCACTGAACACATCAGTAGTACTCCTCAGTAATCATGCAGCAATGACTTAAGGACTCTCCTCGTGTTAGAAGACTCATTTCCACCGCAGGCTGCAAATAACCAATGCACTGCATAAAGGTATGCAAAGGCCCACAAAAGAAAAAATATGTATATATATGTACTTGTAGCTCTGAATATGTCTAATCTTTAAAATCAAGCTAAGGAGTAACAGGCTGTAACTATTATGTCTGGGATTTGTTATTTCAAAACTCAGTCCTACATCAAATTGCATAAACATTTACTTCAGATGATTTGTGTGTTAAACAGAAAAGAGGGTGCAGATTTTTTTCTTTTCTCTCCAAGGTTCAGATTGCTATCTGGCATAGAAAAAGAAGGGATCAAATTAAAATGTTTACTTTCTATAATTGGGGTGGAGTGGGAAGAGACTATTGCTTTTCAGAAAGAGCTTACGTCAAACTGAGCCGACAGCAATTGTATAGAATTACTCAAAGCTTTTCATTTTACTGTCAAAACAAAGACCACTGCTGAAATCTTCCATTTGAAGACTTGCAAAGTCTTATACCAATATTCTCCAATCCTCCACCCCCAGAAGAGACAGGGAAATTTTCTTATTCTCTTAGCTAAAGAAGAATTAATAAAAATATCTTTTGGCAGGAAAAAAAACATTATTGTTTTTAGTTTTCAAAGATTTAAAATCCTTCTTGAATCTCTAATATTTTTGACTATGTTTTAAAAGCAGGAGTTCATGCTTAAGAAAAAGGACATTTGTCTATGTTCTGAGGAAAACGAGCATTTTTCCTTTTAGCTGCATGATAAAAAAGGACCATCTAGATTATTCAAACAAGACTTTGAAGCTGAATTTCTGCACTCTCTCTTCACTTCAGCCAAAACCCTAGGTCTTTATCAGCTCAGTTTTCTTTTAGTGCTTACACAGAGGCTTGACAAGCTCTTTGAAGTTAGGGAAAAAAGCAAACAGTTTGTGAGGCTGCACAGGTCTCTCCTGCCTCGATACTGTGCACCTCGTGGAAGTGTCCACCACTTTAGTGGAAATGGCAGGAAAACTTACCTGGAAAGGAAAACATTTTAAAAATTGAGGAAGGAGAAAGCCGCTTTAGTCTTCTGCTCTCCCATTACAGGGATGAGGACTCTCCATATCTGAGAGGGACAGTCAGCAACACAGGCAAAACTGATCTTAATATACCTAGTGTTTCTCAGGTGAAAAGAGGCACAGTGTCTTTCCTGGTTAAAATCTTTCTTTATGCTTCATAAAGTAACACAACTCTTCCCAACCCCTAAGCATCAAAAAAAAAACCAAAAAATCCATATTTCATACTTGGATAGGTTACTTCTGACACAATAGCCTAAGGAAAAATTCTCCTTTAATGTGTAAAGACTCTTGTCTGTGTACACAGTGAAAAAAAAACATAGCGTCAGCCAGCTTCTCCCCTTTCCCTTTCTATATCGCACTTCCTAACTGGCATTAGCACTATTGGGCCCAGCAGCTGGGACTAAGAAAGCAAAGGAATAGTTATAATGGAAAATGTTCAGCTGAGATGGGTTAGAAGAACTTTAGGCTGAATAAGGTGGCATGGTACATTTAGGACATCACAAAAATGCATAGGTGAGTAAATGTAAGAATTAGCCGAAATTGCAGTACTCCCCCTCCCCCACCCCCCACGTTGGTAGGATACCCCAAATCAGGTTGTTGGACATGCATCTATTTTAGACCTACTTACCTATTTTCCAGGCCAAATTTGCACAAACAGCTTGTAAAGCAACTGCTTTAAAAGCAGCAATAAGAAAAGAAGGAAGGATAAACATCCATCAAGCTTTCCAGCTTCGGTTGGGAAGACCCAACCTGCTCTCCTGGTGGCCTATTGGTCCCCAATAACACTAGTTCAACCCTAAGTCATATTAGCACAGAAAAATGAAATAGAGCTCCCTCTGTGCAAAACTACAGATAAAAACTCAAGGTGGCATCTTCAGTCATCTTGCGTAGTGCTTGCCTACTGCACATCAAAGCTCTGGCAGGATCCTTCTGTCACCTACGTATATGTTAAACATAGACCTTCTAAAAATTCCTTCTCTCGGGTTTTATTAACGAGAAAGTAAATGTTTACCAGTTAAACTGAAAACCTAATGTCACTTTTGATTTTGAGCACAGAGAGGAAGCTTATGACACAGGTGGACACTTGCCATCAAATTTGCTGTCCAGGAGGTCAATCACCTCAGATCAGCACAGGTGTCAACTTCTGCTGATAGCACGCAGGCAGGTGACCCATGTGGGGCAAGGAAAAGGCCTGCAAAGTCTTATTTTCACACAACAGCAACTTGTGTCAGTGCATCAGTCATGGTTCAAAGTTATTTGCCCATAGCCACCTGCACCCTGTGAGGCCCTGGCTGCCCAGCCCTAAAGAGCCCCCCTGATAAACAAATATACGTACAAAGCAATGCATCACATCTTCCAGGCAGACAGCTTGATTTGTAGAGATACACTGATGAACCTCAACCCAACACTACTGGTCTTGCTTGCTGGACAGAAAAGTTGGGCTTTTTAAAATTTTTTAACAATGATGGAACCAGACTGTATATATTATAGGAAAGAAAACCCTAATTTTTTTCACAGTGCAAAGTACTATAAAAGGGGACTGAGGATATTTCCTTGCATCACTTTGACAGCTGGATTTTCAACAAGAGAGATGAAACTTCTACAAACTCCGGCAGAGTTTCATTGCTTACTTTAGCTGGGTAGAGGCACAGGTGGGGTGTGCAGGACTGGGCAGAGCACACTGGGTCTCTGAATGAAGGTGTCTCAAGCAGGCAAAATGCAGGCTGTGCACTTGTAATTTGAAAGTTGACAGGGACATACAGGGACATACACTGTTCACCTAGGACAGGCAAAAGTATTGCACACCTTGCAGACAAAAAAAATGTTCACTTCTGCATCCTCCAGGTTTCTTCATACAGTTTCCAGTCAGCAAGTATTTTTTTCTTTTCCTTTTCTGTACTAACGCTACCTGAAACTCAACTTTTTAGTTCTCAGATAATGCTGCTCATTCCTTTGCAGTTTTTAACTTAAATCTTGTCTGAAGTTTGCAAATTGACTGCTCAGTCCCACTTACAACTGGAGTAAAAGCACCCCAAACTCATCAGGTAATACAGTTTCCCCACAAAGACATAAAACAGACTTGAATTATTTGAAATCTGTCCTAAGATGCCTGACAAGCTTGTAACTTCAACCTGAATTTTAACTCATGAATAATGTGGAGGATACCTCCTTGTACACGCAGCCAGGGTGGGACGAGACACCGCTGCTGCAGGGCACACCGCACATCTTGCTCACCCCCAGTCTCCACGCAGCCTCCGGTACTGGCCACACTCCAGTAATTACTCAGTTTTCAGTTAGCAATATATTCATGGCTTGAGGAATTGAAAACAAAAACAAACAAAAACAAAAAAAAACCATTGCTTAGAATGCAGATTTACCAGTGGAAATTTTATCATCCCCTCCTGCACTTATACACACTTGTCTTACAACTCACCCAGACAGAATTAATAGCACTCAGCAGGTAGCTGTGCGTTTTCAAGTCTGAGCAATAAGATTTCCCCCTACTAAGGTTTTCCAGTACTTTTAAGCCTTGGCTAAAAGTAAAGAAATAAAAACATCTAAATAGTTTTAAAGATTCCTCTGCCCCCAAATACAAACAGAAGTACAAACGCAAAGACTCAAAATAGATGTATTTTTCCTAGAAGTGATGTTTTTCAATCACTTTGGATATATATATATATTTAATGTTTTTATTGTTCCTTGTGTTTCATTCCTTTACAAAACACACTGGGAGAAAAAGGTAAAGCAGGATAAGGAAAAACAACATAATCTTTCTTTTAATGTTTGGCAAAGTGCTATTCCGAACACAACCTTTTCTTTCATTTAGAAATCTACGTGGAATTGTTTAGGAAGCACTACTCCTGACATTTCACAATGAATACAAATAAAAAATAAAACCTACAAACATTTACAAAAACATGCTTACAATAAAACTATAAAGGCCTTTAAAATGTCAAGTATTTTTGGAAAACTCCTTGTAGGGTTATTTTTGTTGTTGTTTTTGTTCACAGATGGAAAAAAATTCATAGGATTAAATGTGCATCAGCACTGCAAATATTTGATCACTCCTCCTTACAGCATATTTATTAGAAATTTGTTTAGCTTTGTTTTAAACATTTCAAACAATAGTTTCCATTACTTCCTTGATAGACCAAAATATTCCACAGCCCAGTACAACAGTCAGAAAGACTTCCTGAAATTCTGCC
The DNA here is from genome assembly GCA_013399475.1 of Chauna torquata. Lineage (NCBI taxonomy): Eukaryota > Metazoa > Chordata > Aves > Anseriformes > Anhimidae > Chauna > Chauna torquata. The sequence continues at coordinate 278,927 of VXAL01006946.1, forward strand.
AAAATTCTCTTTTCTTTACATCATCTCGCTACTCATGATTATACTCATCTTTCTAATTTGTATATAAAATTCTCCCACGGTAAAAATTAGGCTACTTCAAGATGCTCACCACCAGAAATGCTATGTTTCACCCATCTCTAGCCCAGTCTCTATATAGCCTTCCTCATGACCATACCTTAAATCTTCTATTCTGGTTCTTTTAAATGTCCCCCAACTGCTGATAGCTTTCTGCTAACGAAGGATAGAGGCAGCTGAGATGTTTGAGCTGCAGGTGGGTGGTACCTGAAGTCCAGGGCACTGGACCTGCTCTTGCTGGTTATGAAAAGAGCTTTGTGGACACTCCTGGAGAACAGAGACAGATGTGTGAGTTTTGCATGCTAAAGGTCATATCCTCTGCCAATGCAGATTGAATTAGTACTGTTCTCCTTCCTTTTAAAATAATTGGAATGTAACAATCAAGGTTTCTTTTTTGTTTGCTTTTGTTCCCCCCCACCCCCTTCTTCCATGTCTAATTTGGACCTCAGATAGCAAGCGTTTTTAAAAATGCCTTTCCTCCCTATCAAATGACCACACAAAATCAGGAGAGAGAAATGGAAGAAAACCCTCCGATCTCTCTTCTTATGCTCACTTCGTTGAAGTAAAATCTGAACTCATCATGCATCAGAAGTTTCAGGATATTTTTGTTTAAAGACTATCCCCTGTAACAAACCTGGGAGTTTGAAAACACAGTAGCAAAATCATGCCACTTACCTGAAGCATGCTCGAAAACTTTGGAAATGTCAAAAGTTTTCTCTTTAGAGAAAGAAACAGCTAGGCTCGTAATCTGCAAACTCATTTACAAATGAGTTTGTAGTGGTGCAGCAGTGGTGGCTCGTCCCACCCTGGCTGCGTGTACAAGGAGGTATCCTCCACATTATTCATGAGTTAAAATTCAGGTTGAAGTTACAAGCTTGTCAGGCATCTTAGGACAGATTTCAAATACATTTGCCAAACAGCAGATGTTTTGCTGGTAAATAGCACATCTAGAAAACTAATCACATTTTCCAATGTAACTAATTTTGCCTGCAGCTTCACTCTTTTATATCATGCAGAAGAAAACACTTCCTTGACTTCAGACATAAAGACATAATGGCAGTTCGCCTTTGTTTTGAAGCACTTGTAGATGTCTCCACTGGAAGCTCCCAGTGTCTGCAACTGCTTCCTATCCTGGCTGTCGACTTTGAAACTTCTCCCTTTACTGACAATCTCTTCTGACTCTGCTGTGTGCTGCAGGGGAACAAGTATCTTTCACAGTAAATTAATCGGTCTCCACTGTGCTCATTTGCTGTGATTTTTTTTCCTTCGCTACTATCAGTATGGAAAATAGATGGTTTTACTTCTGAGGATAAAGTGGCAAATGCAGTTTGCTCACTTCAGCGTGAATGAAGTGCTAGCTTTCCCATTTTCCCAAGCAGCAAAGAACCTCTCCCTCTAAAGTGAAAGCTGATGATACATCTGCCCTCAGGCATATGTTTTCCAAGGCAAGATGACTAAATAGGAGGTTGTTTCTCTTGCAAGGCCACTTAGTAGCGCTTACTCATTAAAAAAAAAAAGTCCCATCTCTTTACTGCTGCAATGCAAATTATCTATGTTGCATGCTTTATTAAAGACTCTCTGAACCTCATGTATATAAAAGGATGATAAATGACATGCAAGGTCTACTTCAAGGCTGAAACATTCTCAATGAGAAAGTTTTGTGTTACGGGAGGAGGTGGGTGGTTGCTTTAGTTTCTTTTAGCCAGTACATTTAAATCTTAGCTGAACCCATAGATCTCTCATTGCTATGTGCAACACAGAATTTAAAAGCTTATTTTTGGTTTGAAAGGGCCTTACCTGTTCACTTTTCCTGTACCATCCTCGTCATATAATCCAGCTGATGGGTATTTTCTATTGTTGTCTGTTACACTGAGAAACAAGATGAGCCTTCCTGCAACATGACTCCAAACTGGAACTGAAGGAATAAATTTACTTGAAAACCTAACAAAGTCATTTCAAGTTTTCTTTTAGCTTCCATACAAGGACTTGTGAGAATTTGATGACGGTTTTCTCAGAACAACAGTGTAGACTAGCTGCCATAGCACATTTTGTTTCTAAAATAACTCTGGTCAGTTGCCTATGCAACTAGGGTAATAATAGTTAATGAGCCAAATTTCAACGCTTTGCCAGTTCTCTTTATTTTGTCTTGGGTGAAGGTCTCCATAAGCAATAGAGGCTGAGCAGGGCAAGCTTGAACAAAACTACTGCTCAAGAAAGCAGCTATTTTATGTTATAGTATATGATTTTAGATATGAACTCTGAAAAACACTTTATAGAAATGGCCTGATGTTGGAGTCACAACAAAAGTAAACGTAGGCTGAGAGTTCTTCATATCTCTGAAAAATCAAGCCATCTTTGGAGCTATGTAAAGAGTAACTGCAGGTTGAACTGTAGTTGCCCATGTCTGAATATTGTGGCTGACAAATGCAGAACAAAGTGACTAATGCAATGATTGCAAAGTACAACACATCATGGCTTAGTGTAATATGTCCTTTGCATTGTACAAGGACATTTCACAAAGAAGCACAGACTGCGCTTTGGTAAAAAGGAGCTCAGTTGCTCATGTTTAAATTAACTTGATGACTTCCCTTTCAAGGACTCAGCATGCCACACTACAAGCTGACATACTTCAATCTGAGAGGAAGAGCAGAAATCATCCGCTACCTGTTTGCCTATTCAGGCAAGAAGTATGAAGACCACAGGATAGAAGCAGCAGACTGGCCCAAAATCAAACCAAGTAAGTAGTGCAGATTCTTATATCTAAAGCTTCACTAGAAATGATGTCAAAATGCAAAGCAATTGAGAAGGTACCTACATGTTTCATGACCAGAAACACATTCAGGTCTCGGCTTTAATGAAAGATATGGGCATTTGATTGCCTAAATTCAAGATAGATAGCCAAAATGTAATTCCTGATGTTCAGACCCAAATCTTCAAGCAATCTACAATGACTGACCTGTTGTCACCCAGATGGGCTTTTACTCCTAATCAATTCAGTTCAGCTTTCGTCTCCCTAAAGCTGACCAAATATGTGCCAATCTTCCTGGATACTTAGAAGATTTCGTCTCATAGACCACACTGCAGCCTTCACCCCAGTTTTAGAAAGCCAGGTTGGAAAAGAACTGCCAAGAAGGACACTCCTTTGCAACAAGAATGGTCTTCAAAGAGGGAAAGTGATGAGAGAAAATGAAAGAAATCAGGTGATTTAATGAGGAGAGGAAAAAAAAGGATCAAAAGAAGTGCCACAGTATCGTTGTTCCCAAGAACAGCACAGCACAGCCCTACCAAACCTTCTGAGAGTGTGCTGCAGGCTACAATGTTCTTCAGTTAAAGAAACCTCCTTTGAGCTACTGAACCTATGTGTTATTTCTGCTCATTATATTAGCCTCAGTTCAAACAAAACCAAGCTTGAGTTGGGAGACTGTGTAGATGAAATCAGAGATATATGTGTCTTCATTTCATGGATTTGGCTTGTGTTTTGTACACAGACTATGAAACTTTTAACATCCAGAAGAAAGAACAATGCCTTAAATTTGGGGAAAATGCAAAACTAATGCACAATGTGATTCCCATTAATTAAGCAATGTTTCTTGACAGGTTTTCACACCATTTAATAAGCCCGGTTAGTGGGCTACCAAATTCTTGTATGGTGCAGTTAAATTTGGCTCTTTCCCAAAATGTTCTCAGTGACTTGAATGACAAATATGCAAGCACTGCTGCTCTCCCAGTGGCAGCTGAAGACAACTGTGGTGCTCAAATCTAGAAAACATTGGCTAACAACCCACAAAGAGGAGTGTAAGCAAAACGGTAGAAAGAGGTTATTTTCTGTTAGGGATGACTGACTTTGGAAACTTTTCCTTTCTAAGAGCTTAAAGCTAGTGGACCATGTGATATAGCCTATTTCTCTCTCTCTCCACTCAGGGAAGTGAGGCAGAAGCTAGAGGCAAGATTAAGAATTCAGATTAATTGAGGAGAAGTCTGCATAGGCCTTTTTCATATATAGCTATGCATGTATTCAGATTCATCAACTTATGTCCTGAAACAAAATTCAGAGAATGCTAGTAATGTATGAAGTCAGAATACAAAATTCTAGAATTTAAATAAGACAAAGAGACAAAGCATAAATAGTGACTTAAAGGCTACAGAGGTCTTAATTTCTTAGGAAAAGATATTCAAAATAGCAGGTGTATCAGCCAAGGTCAAGGTGTTGCATCTCCCACTGAATATTGATGACATCCCCAGAGTCTGAGCCAGCACAAGAAACAATGCAGGAAAACTCTTCCTGTGCAATTCTTCAGTGTTTACAGCATGAACTTCCCTCTGAAGCTTTTTATATACCATGCAATACAGTGTATGCCCAGCTGCAACACCATTACCACCAAAACACTGGAAGCAGAGGCACCTTAGAATTCTTAAGTCATACTGTCTGCAGCTGTATCTGCTGCCTTAATGAACGCTGGTTAAGTCACTTAACCTTTGGATGTCTTTGTTCCTCTTTCTGACAGGTGAAAAGTTCGTTAGAACGTTTACTAAGGGTTAATTAAGATTTTTCATTTTTTCTGCATAATGGCCTTTCATAGCAGCCTCTAGTGTGACTGAACCTTAGATGAAATTCCAAAGTAGCTGAGGAGTTTAGTACAATGATGTCTGAGGAAGTGCTACTATTCACAGATCAGGGAAAACATCTGTGCAAAATTTATTCTGGTTTAGGAATTTCAGGCTTTGCTTCCAGTCATTCAGTGGATGGGAATTGGAATGGATCATGCTAATTGAACCAAGGAAAACTTTCACATGTCAAGAAATAGGTGGATGCATGCCTGAAAGTGGTATTATATCTCATACCTGGATGCTAAACTTCTGCCTCTGGAAGGCTCACTGAATCCTACTTCAAGCACCTATGTAACAGTGGCCTTTGCCACCAGCGGTGTCTGCATTGCAGACAGTTTGCAAGTTAAGAGGTTCGTCAACTAAAACAAGAGTTAATATATCTTGTACTTGCAAAACAATGGAAAATTGCCTGGAGATCAACGAACTGATGACTACCACCTCCTCCTCCTCCTCTTCTGTGAAGCAATAGTTACTCACTCACAGTATTTCCAGACAAACTAACCTTCCACAGGCAAATAATTAAGCAAAACTCTGCATAAAAGGTAGCAACAGGGCTCTGAGGTAAACAGCCTTGCACTGTACAAGATCAATGGTCACTGCCCTGATCTGCCCTCAGGTACCTAAACACTGTCTTCATGTGTCATGACTTAGCACAAGAAACGATTGCCTCTCAGCTACTTCGTATAGGGTTTGTGTCTTAACACTACAATAACATGCGTACAACAGATGCAACCCTTCACTGGAAGGCAAACAAGCTACTTGCATTCTCTATTAGCCTGAATTTTCAAAATGTGACTCAGATCCCTCCATGGACGAATGAACTGAAGAGGGAACAGCCACCTGAAAAAGCATCAGTCCTTAGGAGAGTGGGTTACAGGACCCTTACCAAAAAAGTTCAATTGCTGCTGTATTCAACACTAAGTATGAAATGAGGGGATCCCTCCAACCCACTAAGCACGTGCAGGCATAGTTCACCCTGCTGACATATCTTCTCAGTGCTGTCATTTCTAGTCTAGAGATGACTTCTTATGAAGCTCAGGTATATTTTTCCCATTTTACCTGCACTGTGTCTACTCCCATAAAAACAGAAATTAAAGTAGCAGATTCCAGTCAATCTCAGCCTGGTGAAAACAAAAGGGTGCTAAAACAGTAAGAGAATTACAACTATTTTTGATGCAATTGCAGCTAAAATAATAGCAATTTGGTATACCATTTATTTTGCAACCCTCAAAAATTATTAAATTTGGCCCAATTCATTGAACTAATTACGTAACTATATATTGAAGTGAGTTTAAGAAATAACACACGGTCAAATTGCTATGCACATTTGCATGTAATAAAGTATGTTTGCATTTACCCACTTGACTTTTGTAGATTTAAAACCAGTTTCAACTGCAGAGCCTGCAAGTACAAGGACAGTCTCTTCATGATTCAAGGGAACAAATCAAAGAATCTGAGTTTCTCTAAGAGCACAAGAAGTCATCTGTTTGCATAGAAGAGAAGTTTGCTTCATCAATTACCAAAAAATTAAAGCAAGATTTCAAAACAAGTACTACCCTACCACCCAAATCATCACCCCATGGAAAGCAGAAAATACTGCCATTACTGTGAAGAAGAGTCTTCACTATTTCTTAGTTTTCCTGTAAAACTGAAGGGAAGATAGAAAATGTCTGCGTTGAGATTAATGTGCAGAGAGGTCATTTAGAAAGCAGACTTGCAGCTGGCTGCTAGTCTAATTTTGGACTGGACAGAAGAGTGTGATGTTTTTTGTTGTTTGTTTTGGCATTTTCAAGTGGCTCTTCCCAGCATGCTGGTTCTTTTAGCTTCCTCAGGCAAATAAGTAACTCCTCGCTCCTAGAAATAATGTCTTACATGATTTTGTTTACATCCAAGTGGTGGGAGTTTATTTTGCAGGCAAGAGGGGATATTTTATAAAATTAAAAGCCTATGTCATTTGGCTTATGTACTCTAAAATGAAATTTTCTGTATCTCAACATTTCTTTCTTTTCCTTCTGGTACCAGTCAGATAGCCTTTGGTAAATATTCCAATTGCGGACTTCAGGCAAAAATTGTATTTTTAATATGAACAAGTTTAAGAAAGCTAATATGTATGTATTAGTGTTGACCAGCTTTAGCACAGAATTTAAAAAAATAAGTGAATATCAAGCAGCAACTTTACATGACCCTTCAGTCTGTATAAAGTCAATTATCAAAATAACTAAGCAAACTTACCTTTTACGTTTCCTTTCAAGCAGATTTTGACTTGAATAAGCCACATTTAAACTGTAACCAATTCAAGATCTATCTGCTATCACATAACAGGCTCTCTCAAGATCTGTATTATTACATAATAGGCTCCTCACAAAAAAAGTGTCATTGCACTGACACAAGACATGATATAGCAGAGAATCCACTGCAATGGTGCACAAAGTTAGCACCCCCTTGAGATATTAGGCTAGCATGCATTGACAGCCACTGTTCTGTGCCTTATTCAAGGAATTTGAAGCGACAGCAATTACACAGACTTTATAGTCATAGCAAAGGATGCTTTAATTGCACTAATAGTTGTAAACATCCCATAAACTGTTTAGTGCGTGGAATAGTTCTTGAAAGGTCCTCAGGAAACAAGACAGACTAATTATTGTACTGAAAATATTTCCAACGTAACAGATGAATCTTTAGAGATATCCAACAGCAGATAAGAATTTGAGGGAGCACCTGTCCTGTTTCCTGAGTGACATGCTGCTACACAGCTCTAGCTAAAATGATATACCAATAGCCATAGTCGTGTGAAAGGTAGGGCTTAGCAGCAGCTTCCAAGGGAAATCTGAGTTGCAATAGCAACAGTGCTAAAGCTGGACTGAGGCTGGAGCAGAGTGCCAACCTGGTCCTACATCTCTAGAAGTTATCGATGCTGGATGTCTCCAGCTCCAATCCCTTCCCAGGACCCTTGCTCCTCTGCCAGCCTTACAAAAAATAAATCTTTCATATGCTTCTATTGGAAGATGCAAAGTATCTGATGTATGTGTCTCTCATGATCCAATTTAAATATTAATGGAAAGGAAAAGAGGTAATGGTTAGTTTTCAAGGCAAAAAAGAATTTAGTTTGACAAAGAAACTGTAGTAAGAAGCATAGCTGTGACATCTATTTTCCCCCATCTTCGACCAACCCAGGTGCCTTACTATAACATCAATCTCAGCTGCTTGATTGCACCATTAATTATTCATGTTTGGAGGAACATTGAGCTACTTAAATACAGGCTGCTTAGCAACGACGCTATGGACAATTTCAATACAGGTATGAAGAAGCATGGGGAGGAGCAGGTCAGCTCAGGAGCATTAGTCACAGGAAATATGGGGACCTGGACCCACACCCAGGAGCAAAGCTGGAGTAAGCCAGGGTGAGTGTGGGGAGGAAAGAACAGAGACGGTGGTGACGAGGAGAATAATGAAGTAGAAAAGATGAGTGGAAAAGGAAGAAAGAGTTAAGGGAAGGAGAAAATTAAAAAACTGCATCTTTGTAGGGGCTCCTCACTGGCTGGGGAAAGGCGGTGATGGCATAGTTGGCAGGCTTAAGCAAATCTGTGTTGAGCTGCTAGTTATGTTTCCCCTCCCTGTCCTTGTTAGAGAAACAGGTCCACATGGGTACCATCTGCTTAGCGTTGCCCAGCAGGCTGTACAAGGAGCTCTTGGTGAAAAGGAAGGCCTGAACACCTGTTTCTAATGAGAACCTACAGACATGCCAAGAAGGGAATAAGCGTCACAGCCCTTGGGGGACTTCATGGGATGTAGGCAATTTATACAGACATCCTTGCTTTTAAGACATATCAAGCCTCATTCTCTCCTGCTTAGTATCCAGCAGAGACTATAAACTTCATGGTTCCCGTCACAACAGCCATCCAAAATTAAAGTATATATAAAAAGGAGTTCATCCAACTCTTAAACACTGTGCAGATACTTCTGTGAGTCTTTCCTGAAATGAGAAGAGAGAGTGCAGATCCATCTGATGACTTGCACTCACCCTCTGTCAAGGTTTTCTGTATAGAGAGTGTGAAGTCTCTGCAGATTTCATTCTAGCATGCAACACTAAAAACAATGGATAATAGGAAAAACATAAACTGAAGTTTCATGATCAAATTTTAAAATGATCATAGGTTTAGTTATCCAAGCAGAATGCTTTTTTAAAAAAACCCTCTTCTGTTATTCAGTAAGTTTTCACCTGAAATCTGTAAATCAACACAAACATTCACAGTGCCATCTACATCAGATAAGCAACAAAAGAAGTGGATAGTAGAAGAGAAAGGTCATGAATTTTGTGCATGCCTGAGAAATGACGTTTCCAAGATGATGGCAGCAGATTTTTCTAGTTCTCCTTCTTAAAATAAATTTGCTCAAGTGGGAGTTGGAAACTTTGCAAGACAATGATGTTTTGAAAAGCAGGGAAAGAACATCCGTACAGATGCCCAAGGGTATAAACTGACTAAGCTGACTGAAGTACATAGCAGCCCCCTAACTGATCAAGGTTAAAGAAAAACTAGCCAGGTGACATGCACATCCTCTCAATCTGCACTTTTTTTCTTTTTTAAACTGTTTGTTCATGGTTGCTCTCTGACTATTGTTGGTTAATGATTTGCGCCCAGAATCCTCATTCTACCTGAATGAGGTCCCTTTCACATTCTGGCTTCATGTGCCACCTCTTTCAGTTGCTCCTACGTCTAATGTAGGAGCATGGCAGGAACACCTACATGCTTTGTTCATCTGGAGCTACAAAAACTATGTCTTTCACCAAAAATGGGAGCTGAAAATTTAGCAGTGTTTTAATACAATGTTTATGAATGTATTGCATTCATACAGCTCCAGAGGTTCCTTGAACTTGTGTTGTCAGCGAGGAAAGCAAGGGCCAAAAGCACTAGAGGCAGCTCAAAGTAAGCAATGGAATCCCATATCCATGAGACTAAGAATAGCATTGATGGTTTTCTGTTATAGCTTGAAGTCTGTGAGTAGTCAGCCCGGACGTGTTTTTGTCTGTGCTTGAGAGAATGGGCTATGGGCGAGGTGTCTACAGAGGCCACACCGAGATCATTTAGCAAACCCTGCAACTGGCCTGTGTCCATCTGGTAGGAAGGCTCTTTGCATCCTTCCTAACGATGAACAGTACTACACAAATACACCCCCCTCTTCTCCACCTGTAGAAAGATGTTGCCAGTTCTTGCAGAGAACATATTCCAGCCTACAACATTCAAACTCACATATAAAGGCAATCTCTTGGTGATGCTGTGAATTTATCAATACAGAATTTTTTCTTTTAAGTCATAAGAAGAGTAAAAAAACACTTCACTGCATGGTGCTAAAAACTTGGGCCTTCCTGCATGAATTTTGGATACTAATGCTTCAAAGGCAAAAAGATTTTCTAAAAAAATCTTTCAGCCTGAAAATACATCTTCATAAGCCATTATACCTTCTCCTCCAATGAGGAGAAGATGCACTATAAATATTTTCTGTTCTGACTGATCTTTGCCATTTTCTACAGCTGTAAAGCAGGCTGGATATCTGCCGTACCTGCCGGTGTGCAAGAATAGCACCCCCTGCACACACAGACTTTCGAAGAAATGACAGATTTTTACAATGAGCAACACAAGTGGGCTTTCTTCAAACCTCTCAGAAGCTGCGCTCATTTACAGCTTAGTAACTCAATACTTGACAAGCAATCGGTGTGATAAAGTCAGTGCATGTTCATACCATATGCTGTACTATCAAGAAAAAAATCAAATTTTATATTCAAATGATAAAAATTTCCTGTTATTTATAAGACAGAAAAATAATCAAATCACATTTTGAAGACACAAGAAAGGAAAGAAAATCTTCCATTTACCATCTGTTATGCTTTAAAGATTTCATTGCTTAGTAATGATAACAAAATGCATGCTGCCTCTTAGCAAAATAAAACAAAAAAACAACCCAAGCCCCATTATGAATCAAACAATAATAATTCCTTCGGGACATTTAAGACTTGTGGGACAATGTGCAATAAAATCTTCTCTGATTTATTCATTTTACACCGCATTATGAATCATGCGAGTATGAATATTTCTGTTGCACACAAAGCAATATCTATATTGGTCTATTTTTAATTTTGAAAATCAGTTTCAGGAAAGAATAACCAGATCCTAAGGAAAACAGGCCAGCACAGAGAATAAAGCAGTTTCTAGGCATTAATGATGTGTTCAAGGAGGGAATAGAAATTTCCTGGAATTCTGTGGGCCACCAGAAAAAAAAATAACATAATCCAGAAATGGCCAAATCTCTGAGAAACAGAAGATGAGAGATCACTACCACACCACCAGCCAGATGTCTTTTATACCCTCACCTATGTTCCTCAACTGTCAAAAAGTTGTCTCCCTCCTTTTGCTGTCATCAAGAGCTTCTTAAGAAGCAAAAAAACAAGCTGGCTTTCATTTTCCATCTAATGAGCAGCAGAGTAAAACATTAGTCAAAGCTGCGGCTGTTAGACTTCCCCTCCAAGGGTAAACTCAGTAGAAAATGGTCTGTTCAGTTTCTGGATTAAGCAATTTCAGTTTCCCAACCTGAACCGTCATCGCTGTGTTTTGACAGTTATTGCTAAAGTGGCTGGCTTAGTCACGTTGACCTAGACAAACCTGCATCAGACCGCTGCTCTCTTACGGGGGCCTCTGAAGGCGGCCGGTTAACTCCTTCAGGGTGACGTTCGTTGTTCCTGAGCTGGCTACACTTTTTCTATTACCCTGCTGCCAAGCTCTGCAATACAGCCTTTGTTTGGTCTGGGGTGGCTGGACGACCACTGCAAGCAGACAGTGCTGGCAGTGACATACTCACTTATCCACTCTACTCCTGTTCGCTTGAAGGATGCACTGGTATCCAGCATGAACAAATATTATTTCATGGCTCCGCGGCTTTGGACACACTGGTGCCCAGGGCACCCTGCACTGTTAGTTCACAGTGCAGAACCAAGGCCTTCCCCATTTTCACAACCAGAAAGCTTTCCAGTTCAGCATTCAGGGATGCTCTTTTCCTCTCTGGATTCTCAGTGAAGCAATAAGTGGACTTGCCAAGACCTTGCTGCTCTCTAGATAATAAACATATAAAGTCTTCTATGCAACAAGTCTATTATTGTTTCAGTAACAACTAGCATTGCATGCTTTCTCCCTGGGGTAAAGCAGCTAATTCTCGTTGAGCTCTCTTGCTTCTGCTAGTGATCAGCATTGAAATTTATACTGGCCTCACAGTGCACTGAATTTGGGGGGAAAAAAAAGGTACTGTGCTCAGATGCAGAAAAAATGCACACAGGAGTCCTGGATGTTCTGTGCAGCTGCCAAATTCATTTTGCAGGTATAGATTTGACATTTAAGTTCTCATACCTAATGTGATTCGCATAACGCATGCTAAACCACAGGACCATGTGGCAACATTATTATTATTTTTGTAAACAGGTCACAAGTTCACCAGGTTTCATTGTTTTTCTCATTTCATTACTCATCTGCTTTAGGAGAAAGAGTGTTCCAAATTACTCACCATGAGATCCCATACAAATTGAAATCTGGGATGCACTTTATTAGCACTGGGGGAATAGGAGTGGGAAAAGCAGAGAAGTCAGTAACATTCATGGAAAGCAGGTGTACATTTAAGAGGAAGTTAAGCTTAGCTACTTGCAGGAGCAACAAAAATTTAATTAAATCACTAAAAATACTGAGTTAGTTGAACTGATAGACAGATTCCTGTCTTCCATAGCTTATGTTAATAAGGAATCCAATCCAAGCCATACCTAAAATGATCATTAAACCAAAGGAGGAATGTATACACAAAGACTGGAGCAACTCAAACTGCTTTTAGAAAATCTAGTTAAGCAATGTGGGCAGGTTTTTGTTTTGTTTTGTTTGTTTGTTTGTTTTTGTAGATCAGGCTCATTAAGAACTAAGCCATGGAATTCCAGTGGAACCAGTGGCATTCCAGCAGCCCCATAAAGACAGTTCTCCTGTGTCTGAACACACCTTGCGCCTTTCAAAATGCCCACATTCTCACTTTTCCATTACCACCTTTTTATATTGCAAGCCAGTCTTAAGATGGCCACACATCTTATTTACAAAAAGTCTAATGAAGAAGACCAGGTACAAAGCTTTCAGCTTGATTGATCAGTGCTTGCTATCACATATCCGGAGTTTATGAAATAGCATCCTTTGCAATGCAGAGATTTAAAATTCTTCTGGGGAACAGCCGCAGGTTCCCACAAACAGATTCTCACAACATTGCTTTGCATGTGATGGCATTCAGGGAAGTCCTGCTCCTGCAGAGCAATCAGAGAGACCTCCCACCCCATCAGACAACCCTGCTTGCATTTCTAAATTAAAGGCTAGCAAAGACTTTTGTAGCAACCTGAATAGATGAGGGGAACCTGTGTGTTTCCTCCATGCTAGACTTGACTTGCTGCACCTTGAATTCTCTGCCATGCATCATACTGATGACTCCTGTAGTCATCAGCTTCCCATGTTTTTCCAGCTTCCCATGTTTTTCCCAGCTTCAGCTTTCCTCCAGACTTCCAGCCCCATTTGATATCACGCCAGCCAAAACGCAGCATAACAGCAGCCCAAGTTTTCACATACATTATCCTACTAAATTAATGGCTCAGAAATAAGATTTATTTCTTATCTCAAACTCTTACAGTTATCCAGCATGCCTGCTTAGTTTGCCTTCCCCTATACTTAAAGCCTGCAGGCTTTTTCCTCATGAATGAATTTTTATTTTGAATGCAAGCCAAGTCAAGTAGATTTTAATATCTTCTTAGTATTTGTGGTTCAGCATGAGATCTGTGTTCGTCTCTCAGTGAGATAAGCTTTCACACCATCTCTGTTGGAGACCTGTCATGTGAACTATCTCATCACAAGATAAGTTCAGAAATACAGATACTTCTCTGAATCACTGCTGTTGAATTTAAAACAACAGCAAGCAAAATGCACCATTGTAGTCTTTGCCCAATCTCGTATTTCATACCCCAGCTGGATCCTGCACTACAAAATCTTCTGTACTACTTTGCCCAACCTTGACAGTCACTCTCCTGGGGAGGAGAAAGCAGGGAAGAAAAGGAAATATAAGCTTCTACTGAAAAGCCTCCCTGCGTAAAGAATTCAGGATATCTAGGGGCACATTCAGGCTTCAGAGCACAAACCTAGGAAATAGGAACTGCAATACTTGGTTTCTTCACTACAGCTGCCTTCTTGCAGTGTGATCTGGTTACCTACTTTGCCTTACTTCTTTTCTTTTTAGTCCATGTCTATAGCATTTCCTTACAGAAATACTGTGAAACTGTTAAGTGCTATAACGCTTTCCCCAAGAGCGTGTTAAAAGTGCAACTGTTACAGACTTCCACTGTTAAGGGCTGTGATTAAATTTTATTATTTTTTTTCTTCCCTCTAAGCTATCCCATTCGGCAAAATCCCCATTCTGGAAGTAGACGGACTTATCATTCACCAGAGCCTGGCAATAGCAAGGTACCTTGCCAGGGAATCAGGTAACACATTTGACATCTTTCTTGTTCTGTTCTGCACCAACCTTTCATGTTTGGGAAAAACACATCCAACCACAGCAAAAACAGAAACAAACTAACAACTTGACAAGCCCAACCAAGCAGAAGGACTTCTGCAGGACGGTGCAGCTATATGACAAAATTTAGAGCCGCTCAAATGTCACAGAGAATAAAAATCAAACAAAACAACAAAAAACAACAACGACAAAAAAGCAAGGTTCAAAGTAACAGTCTGGAACATGAAGTGCTATGATGTTCAGAGGTGAAGTCACTTGGCAGAGCTTCATATCCCCACCGTATGTGCATTTAAGGGAAACGTCACAAATAATCCTCGTTTACATCTGAGTTTCCCTCTGCATAAAATACCTGGGTTTTGGTCTGACTTCCCCAGCCAATAAACTTTATTCTCCTGTCTCTGCACAACAGAAAGCATGTACCTGTGACTCCCTACGGCTCTCAGGGTAGTTTTCTACGCAGCTAAACTTTGAGCTGTCATGCCAACCAGAAAACACCAGGGTGAGGAGCCTTTGAAAGCATCGGAGATTAACACAGCCAGCAGACAGAGCACTCTGAAGTAGATTTAGGCAACAGTTCTGTGCTGGCAGAGAGATCAGATCAGACGGTGACTTCACTCATCTTTAAATACTACATGCTATGAAAGCACTTGACCGGCTAGATCAAGTGATATAACACTCTTTAGTAATGCAAGTAATCAAAAAGAGTAGTCAGGGCTTGCTTTAGGTCAGCTAGCTGTCAGTCAGACTCATCTGCAAAACTAATCTGTTTGAAGGCAGACGTTGCTGGTGTGTTGAATATCAGCAAACTGAAGACAGTGGCTGGGAAGCGAGCGCTATCTTACTTTTTCTATATTCTGAGCAGAGATATAATCTGCCTTTCGAAATGCTTCCAAAATATCCCATGTTTTCCAGCTGAGGAAACAGTGAGAAGCACCCAGCATCATTCTTCAAGGCACTAGCACAATGTATTTTCATGCGTCTAGCAACACTGCGTTGCTGCCAATTTCCTCCATCCCTGATATGACCTACTACTTACAAAGGAAGAGAATGACGAGCATCCACATAGTAATATAAGGCAGCGAAAAATGATGGGAAAGTCTTCGTTCCACCCACACTGCCTCCCTGCCCGTCTCCTAACAGGAGGCTGATCTGGAGCAGTGCTCCTTTTATGGTCAGAAGTTCCAACTTAAATATCTCCTTCCCATCAGACTGCAATGGAAGCATCCTTCTGGCAAATCCCAGCAAATTCAGACCA
Source organism: Chauna torquata (assembly GCA_013399475.1). Classification (NCBI taxonomy): domain Eukaryota; kingdom Metazoa; phylum Chordata; class Aves; order Anseriformes; family Anhimidae; genus Chauna; species Chauna torquata. The sequence continues at coordinate 294,435 of VXAL01006946.1, forward strand.
TGCTGCTCATTTGTCAGTGCAAAAAAAAAAAAAAGAAGTGGAAGAAAAAAAAAGGTCTTTTTAAATTTGTAGTGAAAACTTTCACTAACCCTTTTAAAATTAAGAAATGGCATTTTTAGGTGCATATCACTAACAGATCTTTACTGAAGGCTCACAGAATTTGATGACCAAAAGGAGTGGCGCATCCCATGCTTTTAATATCATAAGGTTTCAGTAAGGGAGGTGACTTGGCAGAGGAAGGGCATATGGTTTACAGGAGTCACAGAGTTTCAAGGTGAGTCTTAAAGAGCAGAGAGAGGAAGAAGAGGATGGCCCGAACATGTACAGAGGTGAAAGCCTGAACACAGGTCTGTGAAATCAAAGCAAAGGAAGGAAGTAGGAAAAAGGAATTCTTGTTAGGAAATTTTTCTTAGAAAAAATTTCTTCACTGAAAGGGTTGTGAAGTATTGAAACAGGCTGCCCAGGGAAGTGGTTGAGTCACCATCCCTGGAGGTCTTCAGAAAAGACTTAGATGTAGTGCTTAGTGACATGGTTTAATGGTGGACTTGGCAGTGCTAGTTTAAAGGCTGGACTGGATGATCTTGGAGGTCTTTTCCAGCCTAAATGATTCTGTGATTCTATGATAAGTAGTAGTATTGACAAGACTGCAGGCAAGCCAAAGGGCAACAGGGGAGGAAAGCACATTTGTAAGTAAGGATGTCATACGAATGCTCAAATGGGGTCAAATGAACAGCATAGAGGGAAAGAGAAACTTTCACAGAAGCACTGTTGGAGATTGTGTTGGCTGAGACGAAAGACCGCAAATGCAAACAGGACACTGAAAGCTGGAATAGGGAAAGGTAACAAAGGAGTTACTGCTGACCCTCACTGAATGCCCTGGGATGGTGGAAAGCAGACAGAAACATAAAGAAACAACAGTCAGGCTGTGGGCTCAGGTGATGGAAAGAACACCACAGTATCTCAGATGGCTATATTAGGCTGGAGGGGAAAAAGAAAAAAAGCAAAGGTTGATGAGATTGCACCTGGATGTGAGGGAGTCAAATGCATGTTAGCATTGAAAAGCCACGAATTTTTATGGAAATGTTCACAAACAACAGAGCTTACTTCTGGGGTATCAAATATTCCTGCTGATGGCTGTCTCTAACCTCCCTTCTTATGCTTGTTTCTCTTAGGTCTGGCAGGTCAGAGTCCTGTGGAACAGGCACTGGCTGATGCCATTGTGGACACCATAGATGATTTCATGATGCTTTTCCCTTGGGCAGAGAAAAATCAGGATGTGAAAGTAAGACAATCACTAATTTAAACAAAGATACCACATAAGCCATGAACGTGTACCCAAGCATCTCCTCTGGAGAAACAGCTGCATGCCAACCCTTGGGTCCATCATCTCAGCTCACACCAACAAAGCTGAGCTGGAGGACCTCTGTGGTTCTTCCTCAAGACTAACCAACCAAGGTCTTCTGCTCCCTTCCACCTCTTCCTCCACCTGATTTTCACCGTCAGTGGAAACAATGATGAGGTCATCATCAGCCACTCCTTGCTGGTTCACCTTAAACTGAGGATGCCATATGTATATACAGCAAACTGCTCTTCAAAGGGGCAAGACAGGACACTCCCATCTCAGCCAGCACTGTAATACCTGTACCTTGTCACAGGCTAATCTCAAATCTTTCTATTTTTGCTAACTCGGTGGGATTAACAGCTCCATCCCGTCTTCTTTCTTCACTTCTACATCTTAATTTCTTCTTGGCATTTAATAAGTACCAGTCTTCAGTAACAGCGGCTGCCAGAGACAAACGCTTTTCAGTTACCAGAGTAGTGTAAGACCACAGGTGCTGATGAAAAGGTGAGGTAGCACATCCCTCACTGTCACCACAGCTGTGCTCTTCAGATCCTCTTGGCCGCAGCACCGTCCTCTTTGGTGCTTCAGCAAATACTGATACCCAGGGTAACACATGGCCATAGATACTTTAACACAGCCACAGGCAAGTCCTACAGCACTTGGGGGTTTTGGCATCCATCTCTCTCACCATACTTGCTCACCAAAACCCCAAATGCAAGCATGCAAATTTGTTGCTCGGGAGACAGGGTGATGGATGAGTTAACTCCAGTGTTGCAATGGTTACGTACAGCTCTGACCCCAGTAGATGACCTGACCCTTTTAGGAAAATTGTGGTGTAACAACATGTCTAACCATTAACTACCAGTGCAGCCACCTCCCGTTTATCCAAATATTTCAGATTGACTGGGATACTGTATTACAGAAACCACAGAGGACAAAACACTGACCAAAAAAAAAAAAAAAGATGAAATGTTATGAAAGTGCTCTTATATCTTGCAGGGGAAAATCTGAAAGTTTATTATGGAATTTGTAGTATTCAAAAATACTGATTACTTTGTCTCCTAGTGACTTCTTGAAGTTTCCTAATTTGAGGAGGTAAGGTTGACTCATGGATTTTAAACGTTTAGAAACAGCCACACTATTGCTAATGCAGCAGTGTAGAACATCACGACTGCCACAGAGCTACTGTCCTAGCTACTCCGTCACTGGGAAGCTCCCTGGGTGTGTCCCAGCTTGTCCTACAGCACTTCTCCAAAATAGGGATCCAGATCAGGCCACCAGTGCTTATTGTAAAAGGGAGGAGAGTTCACAGGCAACCCTCGTGTGCCTGTATGCACGTATGCTGCAAGGGAGTGTTTTGGGGCCGGAGAAGATCTAAAAACTTACTTTCTGGCACTGTTCCCGGTTCTCCCGTTCTCCTCCTGGGTCCACTGCCACCACCTTGTGGTGGAAGTGCGGACTGCTAGAGTCTTGTGCGCTAACAATAAGATTTAAGTAATTTACACACGGTAAAGGAGAAAAGTCAGAAAATTTCCCCACGCCTTGCAGGTGGCAGCAGGAACACCTGTCTTTCAGACAGTTTAAACGAGGCATTACCGTATCTACCCGGTAGCAAAAAAAGAAAACCAAGCAAGGTAAAGGGAACATAGGTGGAAGCTGCCTGTGAACTTCAGTCTGTGCCAGGCACAGGCTTTCCCTTCAAACTCGACCCCCAGAAGAGGGCTGGCAGTGCAACAGCTTTGTCACGCATTGCTGGGGACAGGTAGGTAGTGCCACCCCAGAAGGTGGGTGCTGATCCCGTCCTCACCAACCTCACGTACTGCCATAGCTGCAGCAGATCGTTACCTTTATGAGTACAGGACATAATACCATGTAATACATGCTTCCTATACACACACATTTTTGCAGGGGTGAGGGTACTAAAAAAAAAAAAGGGAAATGTTACAACACACGCTACTAAGATGACATTTCTGGATTACAAACTCCTGGCTGTTACTTGCAGTCACAGCACGCAGCTACCGAGCTCTTAACAGACAGCAGAAAAAGATGCCAAGCCTTCAATCCGGTCTGCAGAAATGCTAGTTGTATTCCAGCCAGTATTTAGGCTGCTGCCTCTTCTAAATTTTATTCTTTCCTCATTAACCTGAATTTCAAAGCTGTTGAAATAATTCAATTACTATATAGCAGCACTTATTTAACCAAGCCTGAGCACGTTCCTCCAAGACTAGGTTGCACACTAACTGCACAAACTGTGCCACACAGATCAGACCAGGCGATCACAACAGTTTGCAATCTCAATTGTTTCCACACAGGTGGCAAGAGAAAAAGAGAAATAGTTCCCCTCTCTCAAGGAAACAGCTAACCCTTCATGAGCAGCCTTAAAGCTTTCTGCTCACGGAGAGCCATCACTGTTCACAATCTTATCCTTCATCCATTAACATGCAAATAATAAGGCGAGGTACCCTTCAGTACAGACTTGAGCCTTCAAAACCATCTATTCTATTCTAAGCACCTCAAATCTCATCATTGTGCAGACAAAAATGGAGAATAACCTGCTAACATAAATGATCAAAGACAAATCCAGCAAAAGCTCAAAACCCTGTTTCCATTCTTCACATGAGAATGGCTGGCAAGGAAAAATAACTGACCAAGATTTGATTGACAGCAGGAAAGCCCGGGCTCATGGGATTCTGGAAACTTGAGAGACTGCACAGGAGGAAAGCCTGTGAGCTTAAGCCCCAAAAAAGTTGTTTTATAGCTGAATTCTTCCCAAATCTATGACCGGGCTCCTGTCCTGTTATCACAGGTCAACAAGTAGCATCACCACACACACTGCTCTGTGGGAGCACTCGGCATCTTTCGGATGGCATTAAGGGAGCCCTTGGCTTGTCACATGGCTCACAGTCAAATGCATCTAACTCTTCACAGGTGACTACTTTAGCTTTCCTAAACTGTATAGTGACCATGTGCACATACTCAAATGACAGCACAGCTGCCTCTGCCTTTCATTACTTATCTTAAATAACTGCTATGTCTGCTTTATTAATCCTTACTTGGATGTTAATATATTCCTTCTTCCAAAGAGAAACAGGAAGACTTTAAAATTTGCGTCAGACCAAATGATTCCACTGTCACTTTTTCCAGTTTCCTCTGTCCGTCTTTTTCATAAGAAACCCCCAAGAATTCAGTTTTGTTGACTGCTGTGCTTACCCAGTGGTGTGCATGTGTTTTGTTCTTCCCTCAGCAACAAGCATTTAACGATATCCTCACCAACAAAGCACCTGAGTTATTGAAAGATTTGGATACTTTCTTAGGGGATAACAAATGGCTGGTAGGGAAATCTGTAAGTATAATTTTTGTTTCTCCCATTCCAACCAGACTGCCAGTAAAATGCAATCATTGACTATTGTTGAATTTCTGGAATCCCATGAAATCTTGTAAAAAACAGGTTTTTTTTTTTTAATTCTTTGATCTTACCACTACACAAGTGGTTGCTCAATTGCAAAGTGAATGCTGTTTATACCATTAGAAAACGCAAACCAGGATAGATCTGCATTGGCTAAACCAGTTCAGATGTTGACACAAAATGTTATAAATGCCTTTGTACTAGTTAATGGAGATACAAGTTTAGAATTCTGCTTAGAGTCACTGCTCAATTTAAGACAATTCTTAAAAAAAAAAAAAAAGTAATAGTTGTAGTAAGGACTTGATTTAACTAATTTTTACTCAAGTTAAGCTTTGCATTGCAACCTAATTACTAGCTCTGTAACCATAAACTTCTAAAAAAAAAAGCAGAGAACACATCAATTCATGCTTCGTTCTTGTAGTTTGCAGGGACTGTTAGTAGCCCCAACTTTTGAGGTTACTGCTTTCTCTCCCCTTTCCACCAGGTAACATGGGCCGATTTCTACTGGGATGTGTGCAGTACAACACTTCTGTCCTGTAAACCAGACCTGGCAGACAACTTCCCCAGGCTTTTGGCTCTCAAGGAAAGAGTGCAAGCACTTCCTGCTATTGCAGCCTGGATCCAGAAAAGACCAAAGACAATAATGTAGATCACCTGTTCAGCAGAAGAACAAATGCATGTTTAGCTTTTTAGCGCTACAAGTGTCTTAAGTTATTAATTTTAGAATCACTTAAATTAATTTCAGATGGGTATGTGATACCAAATCAGAATCTACCACTTCAATCTATTTTTGAGAGAGCATCTAAAAAGCTGAGTTAGTAGAATAGAACCCAAGGGAGAGGTGTAGTTCCAACTACACTCCCCTCACTACTAATAAAGTGCTTGATCAACCCAATTAATGTTCTGTGGGTTCTTAGAGGGAGAAGAAATGAATGAATTTATTGGACAGATGTAATCTCAACAATATTTTGTGTTTATTGTTGACTTTCACTGCTGGAGAAAACCAGGTTAAAGTAGAAGTTCTTTGGAGGGTTAAGGACAGTAGGCAATACAATGGAAAACTACCTACTCTGTCAACAAAATTCAAGCTTCTCACTTTATTTTGCCTCTTGCAGTTCCAGCTACACCATTACAAAAAATGCTGCTGCCCAGCTGAGCTGTTGCCCACACCAGCACTAGTTCTCCACAGCTGCAAAAACATTCAGTTGCTCAGTATCTCCTCCAGTAAAGGCAACAAACAACAATGGCAAGGATGGAAACCAGGTTTAGAACAAAACAAATAAACAAACAGTTTGTCCTTCCAGGAATGGGAAAAACGGGTATGTGGAACTGCTGACAACACGGTTACAGATGCAAGCAATGTACCCAAACTCAAGGGGAGACAAGTGCTTGCAAGAGGACTCCACTGCATGTTCTAAGTACATAAACCACAACAGACTTGGGTAATCCTCTGGGCTGAAAATGGACAGTGCTGGGGAAGTACTTCCCTTTACACTTGCTTCCCCCCTCCCCATAAATATTATTTCAATTAATTACATAAGTGACATAAACCAACGACTAAGCAGTTCAGAGACTAAACAGGTATTGAAGTGAAAGCAAGGTCCAATCTTAGGCAGATTTGAATATGTAATCTCCACTTGCTTTTGCAATTCCTTGCACTTTGTTGTAGCTCTTCATGTATTTTTCCTTCTTCAGCTTCCACTCTCTTCTTCAGCAATAACTTCAGATAGCAGTATAACTCCCCCCCCCGCCCCGTACATCTTTCCGAACAAGACACAGATCACAGAATGGCTGGGGTCACAAGGCACCTCTGGAGCTGATCCGGTCCAACCCCCTGCTCAAGCAGGAACACCTAGAGCAAGCTGTCCAGGACCATGTCCAGGTGACTTTTAAAGATCTCTGAGGATGGAGACTCCACAACCTCTCTGGGCAAGTTGTTCCAGTGCTCAGTCACCCCCTGTACTCTGCACAGAGCATGCAGCAGCTGAAGCTTTAACAGAGGGCAAGGGCCAATAAGGACTTCCCCATACTTTGCTGCTTTTTGGAACCTGGGGGAAGGCAATCTAGATCTTAACTACTCAGAGCACAGAAGACCAAGTTTCTGGCTTTTCCTCTGTCCAGGGAAACATCTATCCTGCTCTCCTACCTCCTCAAATCATGTCCTTGCGAGCAGATTATAAGATTCAGAAGCACACCTCATCACTGATAACACTGAAGCTCTTTATTTCACTGAAATGAATTCAAAGTTTACTGAAACTTGAAAGAGAGCAAGACATAAGCTTTGTGATTAGGACACTTCATCGGCAGAGTACAAACCTGTTATCTACACCAAGGACTGACCAAAAAAATTACAACCTGGTTGGGGAGCTCCATTTGGCAGGAACTCCATTTTTATAGTCTATATTCTAACACAACTTTGATTCGAGTATATTGCAATATTTATTATCTACCACTGGATAAAGCCACATCAGGTCAAATGGAGCATTTCAGCTAGTTTCAAAGCTGCCTCTGATTTATAACATGCAAGCTATCAAACCCTACCATGCAATAACCACAAAATAAAAGTGTTTTGTTAATCTATGGAATTTTATTTGAACAAATTGATACAAAACCAGAACAGTACATCAAATGAACCAAAACAAGCAGAAACAGACTCAAGCATTTTCAAATAAGGCACATATAAAAATCTACACGCATAATCCAGTGAAACAGACAGTTTTTATATATATATATTTGGAGGTAGAAATAATTACAAAAATACTGACAAATCTTAAGCAGTAGCAGATTTGTTAAAACAATTACTACTTAGGTCCCCATTTGGAAAAATGTCCTGTAAAATTATGTTTTTTCAGCATCTGATGTTGGCACATTTGTGCTATTTATGTTTTCAAGCATCAAAAGAATGCTATTGGTGTTAAAAAATAGTCAATACCATGAGGAATACAAGGAAGAAACTACAAAAAGTTATAAATGTTCATAAAATCCATGGTCATCAGTAATGTAAGAGTCCTTGGGGTACAGCATTACCTTTCTTCCTTAAATTCCACAACATATTTACATTTTAGAGACCTAATGAGGCTTTTAATAACGTAGCTATATCTGCTGGAATGGTCCCTTCTTCTCCTGCAGGATAAAAACATGCATTAGTAAGGCACTAAGTATTTTACATAAACAGACAAAAGTCTAGAATCCCAAAATTGTACAAAATCCTCTACTTGTGAGCATGTGACATTGATTTATGCGTCATATTCCAAGGTTGCTTCCTGTCAAACTGAACAGTAAATCAGCAAAATACATCTTTCTAGTTTAACACAAAGCAAAACTAGCTTATCTGCATCACAAATGCAGTTTTTCAGAACAATACATTGCAGTGATCTCCTTAACTCGCTTAAGTGGACATCATTATGGGCAAGAGACTTACCTGAATCCGCTGCAGTCATATCTTGTTCTAACTTCAATTTCTGCTGGCTGATTTTGAGCATGGATTCTTCAATAGTCCCTTTACTGATTAGCTTTATGACTTTTACTTCTCTGAAAAACACAAAATAGGATAAATACATTTTTATAGTTTCTTTGGATTAGTGCAAATGGGAAGGATTTATGCCTTTGCTCGGGTGGCAGTGGTTTAAAACAATGAGGAAAAAGGGCAATACTAGAGCTTCTAGTTTTTCTTTTTGGACCAACTGTGCTCTGTACGACCAGAAAACTTCTACATGCTCATCCACCACAAGGGTCTGTACGGTCACAAAAACCTTAATAGAAACAACTGAACCTTCCCCTGTCCCATACTACAGTTGAAACACCACTTACTAAACACATTCTGTTGCTCACAAGAACTTATTCCTTAGTGAGGACTCTAAAGCAGATGATTGACTCACTCGAGACAGGGTGGCATTTTAGAGCTTAGAAGTCTTTGGAAGAGAACAAAGCTTTGCCAACCAGTTTCAAAAACTTCAGGTCTGCCTTCAAATACATCAGTTCCCAGCATAAGAAATTTAAGTTACAAAGAACTGGAAAAAGGAGTAGGATGTAGTTAAGGTTTGTTCCGCCGGCAACATGTAATTGTAAGACAATTACCGCTTAAGTACTGTAACTGTAAGACAACTATGCTCCCACGCAATCTAGAGCTGGTTCACATAACTCTCTTCTTAAAATGCAATTTTAAAATCAAAATATTGTCCTCCTTCGAGAGCTTGCCTCCAAGAAAAACAAACATTATAAATAACAAGTCTTACCTTGTCTGACCTACTCTATGGCATCGATCTTCTGCTTGCTTATCATTGTATGGGTTGCAATCAATGTCGTGAAGAATAACAACATTAGCTGAGGTCAGATTGATTCCCAAGCCACCAGCTTTGGTTGATAGGAGGAACACAAATATATCCATATCTGTATTGAACTGATCTATTAGATGTATCCTACAGAACACAAGAATGTATGTATCAGGCCTTGGAAAAAAACCAACACTCTCACTCCAGAGTTAAATGAGCAGAAGTTAAGTTGATGATCTTTTTCAAAAGAGGTCAGTGGCATTGCAAATTACAGAGGTTAGGCAAAAAGGAAAAGGGTACCAACAATCCTCAGGAGTGACTAGAGAAACATACTTTGAAAGTGACAGCCTGATAGCAAAGAATGAAGTGAGGCCTGGAAAAAGATTTTGGATTATCATCACAGAAGACAAACAACAAACTGATGGAGGAGGGTGGGGAGGATTGAAGAATGCAAAATAAATAGATCTGAGGGGGACATGATAGGGAAAAACTTAGGTTCACGACAGTCTTCTGTACTAATTGTACAGACAAAGGAAAGAAAAGCAGAGCTTTCAGCTGCAAGCGGGAAGAGCACCTCCAAAAAATCATGGAACAGGAAAGAGCAGAAAACTAGCACAGCTCAAATACAAGAAAAGCATTGCAACATTTTCAGCTGTGAAGTACAGAGGTTTGTCCTAGAGAAACAAAGGGGCTTATTTATATACTTTAACAGATACACACTATACTTCAAAGGAATGTGTACAGGTCAGCTTTTGTTACGTCATGCTGACACACAAGCAAATCAAAACACCATTTACTGCTGAAGATGCAAGTCTTCCATTTAGATGTGCTAAAATGGTAATCTGGTCATCTAAACTCACCTTTCAGCCTCACCCTAAGGCAATCCGAAATTTAACATTAAACCTCTACTAGAGTCAATTCCCAGCAACCACAGAATTCTATACATTGGAAAACAAAGGGCTTTAAGTCACATCCTCCCAGCACACACCCATTCATTCCTTCACTCGTATTCAGTTAAAAAAAAAAAAAGAAAAAAGTCACATACCTATCAGAAATCTGTGTTTTTCCGTCCAACCTAATATACCTATGTTGCCAATGTTTTAGGAGAACTTCCAAGATATCCAGCATCATGGTAAACTGGCTAAACAATACAACTCTGTCACCCTGGAAATGACAAAGTAAAACAAAAGTTTTAGAACACTTCAATTACAGATGATGAACTAGAAAAATGTATTATTTGCATAAAAAAGTCATTTTGCTTAGATTGGAGTCCCTGTTTTCCAAACTAAAAGACTAAGCTGAAATTCCTAAGCTCAGGACTGACTTTCAGTAAAGACATGTCTAGTATTTCTGTTGCATTAATCCACCTTTAGTCAGAGCCACAAGTTTTTAGTTATTTTGTGCTTGGGTCACCCAAGCAATCTAGAATTCACAAAGCAAATGTGAAAGTGACAGATCTACTCCATCTATAAATAGCAACAGAAATAGTTTCATTAAAAACTGTTAAGCTATTTTCCATATCATACAGAGTAGTAGCACCCTGTTGCACTGAACAGATGCACAGCACACACTTGTATACAAATTCGAGGTACTCAGAAGTATTATGCTACATGCTTATTTGCAGAATAAGCCAGTTTGAATCTATGACTCAGAGTAGTGACCTCTTACATTTACATTAAAACCACCACATGTGCTGCGCCAACGTAATGCAGCCTTGTTCAATTGCCAAAAGAAAGTCAGATTCAAAGTTCATGAGCTGTGAAAATGATACTATCTATCCATACGCCAATTGTTGCATTAACTCACAATGAATATTTTAACACTTGGAAAAATAGGAAAGCTTATTTCAGTTGTGTAACTTCGTTGTCTACGAAGTGAAGTGCACAAGCAGAACTACATGTTAAAAGCAGTTAAGTATTGCTCAGCAATACTGCACATACATTAAATTGCATTGTAATAACACACACAAAAGCAACTGGGTTGCACCATCTGCTCACAAGTAGCTGCATGTAAGAGGTATTTAGAGTCAGCCATTAGATAGACAGGAAAGGACATTTCAGCCATTTGTAGTACAAACCTTCTCTTTAAGATCAGAGAGAATGCGTTCCAGTGCTCTAAACTTTCCAGAATCCAAGATCTGATCCATGTCTAACTTGAAGTCACTGACATGAGAGTATTGCTTACAAAGCAAATGCAGTTCAAAATCTGTCATTACTGTCATATCTTCAAAGATAAGGTCAGGATTAGCATCACAGTGTGTGGGTTCCTATTAGCAAAAATGAAGGGAAATAATGCAATACACAACCTTGCTAGATAGACAAGAAAATAAAAATGCAATTATATTCAAAATTTCTGAAGGAACAAAAACAAAGTAGCACAACTAGACATGGACAAATGCCAGAGCATGGCTCATGCAAGCAACAAAAGATGAAGTCTGCAACCCCAGGTTTATAGTAGAGGATTGTTACTTTGCAATTTAGCTTTTACATGAATTTGTACTACCAAAAACTAAGAAGTATATGCTCAACCTCCACAGCCATTACCTAGTTCCCATCAAGCCCTACGATCTTTTACCCCCGTATCAGATCTCTTCCCCTGAAGACACACTCCCTAAAAGGGAGGATCCAATCCTTGGATAGATGGTAGAAGACATGGGAAGCCCAGCCCAAGATGTAGGGTGGGTAGAGGGATGTCATGCCTGGAAGAAAGAGGAAAAGAAAAGCCACATCTGGAGAGTACGATGGTATGAGCAGGAATAAAAAAAGGGACAAAAATCCTTCATAAACCAATAGGTGACTTCTTCCCTTCCCCCCAGCCCTGACTGGCTTTATTTTTTTAACAAAGCTGCAGATATTCAAAGCCAGCTGCAACTTTCTTAGAGTACCTGCTGCATGTCCAAATTCTTTTTTTGTTTGTACTTTAGAAAGAAGCAACAATTTTCCCCAAACTCCACAGGCATTATTAACCCCAGCCGTATGATGAAAAAATCCTCAATAATTCAATACTTATACATTCCCTATTTTACTCCTGTATAGATTTCTTGCAACTCAGCAAATACTAATAAACTCAGATGCCCTCCGAAGACCTTTTTGTAAGTATTTTCCTTTTACGTTTAGGGGTGGAGGGAAGAGGTGTTGAGGGGGCTAATGAAAAGTAGATGACTGCAGTCCCAGAACTGTTCTCTCCCTTCTAACATCAGATATAAAAATCACAGTGTTAAAACACATACAGAGCTTGATTAGAGCACTGGATAGACACAGAGAAATAAAAAGCAGCAACAATGAATTAAGATTTGCAAAGACACACTTTTGACCAGAGGACTGACAATAAAAATCTATTTAAGTTATATTAAAAATTCTGAGAAATTAAGTACTTCTGCTGAATCTCATCACCTTACCTTGAGCATAAGCGTGGACATTGCCCTAAGCTTGTCAGTTGTGTAATACTGACGATGTAAGAGAGGGTGATTAGCCATTTTTCTAAGTTGCATCATTACATTTCCCATATCAGAATTTTTCTCTGTCAACAACGAAATAAGGTATATTCAGAAGTTGCACATAGATACATATCTGATGCATCTTTATTTCTCAGGAGAACATTTATAAGGAATATTGCTTATATTCAATATTTCAGCTATTACCTGGACTTAGGAAAAAATCATACTAGGGATATAGTCATATTGAGTATTAGACATCTCTACAAAGCAAAGGTTTTGTAGTCATATTCACAGAAGTCTAGGCATGAAAAAAATCCAGCAAAAGCAAATGAGACCATCACGTACCGTTACTGTTAATAGTTTTCTTTAGCTTGTTTAAGAGATCACAGTATAGCTGCTCTTGTTTCTCAGACATGGCACATAATTCAATGAGATCTTTTTTGGGAGGTAGCTGTTTAAGGACCTAACAAAACAAAAATGTACCAGGTAACAACTGTACTGTAGTACAAAATTACTGCTATCTTACAAGCCTGCTTTTAAGTTATTCTACTCATTCTCCTCATGCCAACTTCTTTCACTGACTGCAACTTTGCTAACTGAAATCGAGTTGGCAGCTTGACTTACAAATTCAGAACTTGTTTTGGCTTATAAATTCCCTCCCCCCCACCCTAAGCAATGTGACCTGCAGTCTTCAAAAAAACCACACAAAACAACAAACGCAATACTTGGAACCTACTCACTTGCTAATCAAGAGAAATCAATTTTCAAGCTACTAACTCCTAAGGGCACGAGGATCACAGTAAGACACAGATACACTTTTCAGATTATTAAATTTTTCCAGTCTTATATACATGCAATTCTAAATAGAAGCATTCAGATAAGTTTTGGATTTTTAAATGAAAAAGAAACACTTTGATGATAGCAATATAATCTCAACACAAGTTTCTAGTCATACGTACGCACAAATACATACATGCACGTTCACTGCTTTAACCACAAAAACATGTGTCTTCATAGTAGTGACATTTTACTTTAACTGAAAAGGATTAATGTGGAGCATCTCTCACTCGATGTCTGCTTAGTGCACCAAATAATGTTTCAGTGATCTTTCTTAACTAAAATTCCCAGCTGTAAACAGTCAACAAATACTAAGCATCAAAATCCAAAGCTGCAGCAGCAGGTCACATTCTTACTTGCAAACTCCTGTAAGATGAAGAGTAGCTCAAGTTTCTTGCTCTTCCTAGATAAAGATGTAAAACTAGCACTGATGAAATTTGGCATTCAATTCTATTAGTCTCAAAGATCATCAGGCTTTTTGATACTACAGAACCATTATTTTAAAAATAAAATGTTACCTCATCTTTTACTCTTCTCAAGATGAATGGTTTTATTATCTGCTTTGCATGTGCAATCCTTTCCTTTTCATATATGCTTTGTTCTTCAGCACTCTTCTAAGGAAAACATTGCAAGAACTCAATGGCAGTGTGAAGTTTTCAGCTATAACAATACTATCTTAAAATTTCCAAATTGATGGAAAACCCAGCCGGAAGAGACAGATCTAATATGACTGTTAGCATCCTGAGACATCCTGTTATGACATATTTTTACTTGAAATGGTTTATTTCATTGTTTCTTTTTCTAGATTTTCATAATTACATTACCTGTTTTTATAAGGTATCAACAAAACAGAAGTATATCAAAAAAAGTTAGTTTCAAGAAGAGAATACACAATACTTACTGTTTTTGAAGAGAACATCCTTCGGATTTCACTTGTGCTGCTACTGAACATGTGTGGCATGACAAAATTCAAGAGAGACATCAATTCCAATAGATTATTCTGAACCGGAGTTCCTGTTAGCAGTAAGCGATTCTTTGCCTATTCATCCAAAGTGGAAAATAGTAGTGAGACACATTAGTCAAACAGGTTAAAAACTAATATTGGAAGGAGCAACACAGCTCATGGAGAACTGAGAAAGTGGATTTGATTTAAGTCATAACTATTTAAACTTTAAATATACTTAAATCTCATGGAATAATTTCCTGGTGAAATCAACAAAATGTTTTGAGATCTTTGGGAAACAGACCTCAGATCAATTTAAGACTATTCAAAGGAGCCTAACCCAGATGTAAGATAATCCTCCCTGGCTTTTTTTTTTTCAAATTAATGTTCTAATCATTGCCCACATAGCATCACTGTTCTAAGGTCACAGAATATTTCAAGCATGTTTTGAACTGCAAGTACAAGCCACAGTTTAATGGCTTAAAGATCAACTTCTCAAAAATGCTTTTGAGAAAAATACTGATCTTGAAAAATAAGTTGTAATAACTTAAGTGATAAGTATATTATTACCAACAATAAGTATATTATTTACCAATACTACAGTGCTAAATCACAGTAATTCGAGAAAGAGCTGTACTCAAATTTTCTCTTTTAAAATGCCATTGACTCAGGCTGCAAGCTACAAGAAAAATTATTTTAAAGCTAGCTTTTCTTGTACAGTCCTATCAGAATACATCCTTAAATACTAGTGTTTCAGCATGAGGCATTTTAGTTTTCAGAACAGCAATTTTACAATCTTTACTGTAGGTTAAAACTGGAAAATTGCTTCATATTGAAACTGAACCACTACCATAGTTGTAATCATGCAATAAGAAATTAACTACATCTTTTTGGAAACTCATCTCTCTGAAAGAGTTCACAATGCAGGATCCACTCCTGAAATCACAACACCACTTATATCCACCTGCATATTGCAGTTTCCAGAACATTACGTGCGTACGAACTTCATAAGTCACTATTCCTTTTTTCCCCCCACTGCCCATAATGACAAAACAGAAAAAATAGGAGTTGTCCCCCAACCCTCTCAACAAATAACTAAATTGCTTACATTAATTGTCATAAGGTGCTGGTAGCGTACAGAGCTCATGTTCTTGAGCATATGACCTTCGTCAAAAATTGCATAGTTAAGCTTCAACTTACGAAACAGACCTCTATCATCTGAGCTGCTAATAGCACAGTTGTACCTGTCAGAGGAATACATCATAAAAAAACATATTAAAAGAAAATTTAACATGAACACACTGCTACCACAACTAAATTATATTCTCTAAAATTCTAAGAGCTATGCAAAGAAACGTTAGAGGTCTTAAGTAAAGCTACCTAGAAGTAATCAACCATAAGTTTGCTACTGTCAAATAATTACAGACTACTTGATAAGCTAATGCTCTTCATAACACTTTCCAAAACACCATACAAATTTATTACAAAGAATGCACAGTATCTGCTACAGCATTAATAAAAATATTTTTGTCATTACTTGAAGAGAAAAATTCCTTTCACATCTCACCAAATTCTAAACATTGTTTGTTAGTTACTCGTTCTCTGAATTTCATATGCAAAGCAAGGACAGGTCAGCATGTTTTACACCTCCCTCATTAAGTGACACCAAAAAGAATAATCCCCACAGGCTTTGACTCTTGCCAAACACCACACATGAAGAACAAAAAAAACCTCATGCCCTTTAGTGAAATGCAACTGGCAGAGATCAAATTTTGTTACACCACTAGAGGTCAGTAAACGCTAACTAAATTTCATTTGTTTTTTAATTATTGTACTTACGTAGTTACAATGACATTGAAATCTAAAACTTTGTTATTAATGTCCGCCCGGAGATGTTTCCGATCTTCCTGGGATCCTACAGAAGGACAAAACATAATGTGAGTACAACAACATATGTATAGGAATACAGTCTGCATTAAATATCTGTATTTGAACAACTATCTAAGAACAATGCTTCTATGAGCAAATCATATCTTCTGATGCTGAACATGAAACGAACTGTATTACTGCATTAATTTTTAAATTACACTCCTCACCATAGTAAAAAAGGACATTCAGTTCAGGACACCATAGATGAACTTCTCTTATCCAGTTATCTGTAAGACATCATTAAAAAACATCTATGTTATTTATGTCTTATGTAATTCCAAACATACCTCAGCATTAAAATAAAAGCCTGACATTAAAGCATATCCCTTAATATTCTCCCAAATGTTAAGAAGTATCTTTCTAAACACTGAAAAATTGGTAATATTTAGGGAAATTAAGCAACCAACAACTGACAAAGCAGGAGCCATTAGACTCCAAAGCCCCCTCCTTCCAAAGGCTTCAAAAGTTTTATACAGTAATTCAAGAACAACAACTCAACATCAACGTACCTTTCTTATGCAATTCGTGCTACCTCTTAACAAACTTACACTTTAAACACCTACTGAAATCATGCTTGCATGGTTTATAAACCACCATCTTACCAGGTCAAAAAAATAACACAAGTGCCTACTGCATTGCTTAACTTCTCAGCCTGATTTCTCCCCCAGACATTATTTCCTCAAAAAGCAATCACTTCATTTTTTAACTATTTTCATTTAGAAATGTTTCATCAGGAGATACAATGCCTCTGGGAACTAGCAAAGTTTCATAACTCAATCCAGCTCCATATGTGCAGCCATCAAAGCAGCCACTGGTAATGTTACCAGGCCAAAGGGAAGTCTGTTCGACAATACGTGGTGCATGCGGGTTGGTCTCAAACCACCACAGACGGTGTGTTTCTGCTAAGTGCCACTGGACCTACGCCCAGGCTGGACCCTGCCTATGGATGAAGAGACCCCTTGACAGAAAAGTTTCAGAGAAGCTGCAGGCAGACTAAGCTTCCCAGGCTTTACCTGCTTGACAGCATCAAATAATAATGGCTTGGCCCAAGCTGCCACGACAGTTTATGAGCCTCTACTACACACTTCACAAAAGCATCCTTGTTTACACCTCAGGTTTTAAAATTATAGATTCTAGTGGGTTTTAAAAGCATATTGATAATGGCAATTTCAAACTGATGTTGAACAACCGAGAGCTTTTCTGATGTGTTAAAAGAAATAAGTTATGGATTAGCTTCAAAAATTCAAGAGCAGTATTTTCTTCCTAAATTAAACTTGTACTTTCTTTTTCCTAGTCATTCAAACCCAATTTAACTCCTAAGTACTAGTTTCTCCTAAAACTCATCAGCTTTGCTGATGTATCTTATTCCACTGTATTCTTTGCGCTTTCAACTGACATCATTAAACAATCAAAACACATAGGTAAAACACACTTAGCCTCATCATTTTAGGATTTTGATCTACTTTGAAAGATTTTGTGCAAAGAGGAAAAAGGCATTGAACATTTTAAATGCAATGAAACCTAACCCTAAGCACTGCCTGAAGACCAGGAATTTCAGCCAATATTCAGCAAGTAAAAGACTTAGCTAAACAAGTTCAAATTGTAAAAAGAAGCTTTATTTTCTGTGAATCACATGCAGCATATTAAATAAATCCATGTTAGGCCTAATTCATTCAGAACAAGCATGCCTCTAGTATGGTTTGCATTCCAATTCAAATGGTTTAAGGAGTTGAATATCACCATGAGAAGGTTAAGTTTTCTTTCATGAAATTATCTTCATTTGACAACCTGTCCACAGTTTCCCCCCGCCTCTTCCTCTTTTTTTTTTTTTAAAAAAAAAAATAATAATTTTGAGGCTTGTAACTTACCTAATGTTGAAGCTGGCACAACTATCAAGTGGGGACCTCTATTGCCCTCTTGGTAGAGATAAGCCAGAAATGCAATAGCTTGAATTGTTTTTCCTAAGCCCTAGGAGAAAATAAATCCATTGAAACAAAATTTAAAGTCTCTAGAAGATAACAGTGTTTCATACTCCTAAGATGATTACCCTGTAGTCAATGCTAACTGAAGACTACATATCAGCATAGAAAAAGTGTTAAATAGCTATGTTTTCAGAAGACAATTCCTTCTCAAGTACAACTGCAGTCAAACCTTTTTAGCTCAACATCTGAGCTCAACCTACTTCATAAATGAAGTTTTTCATTTTAGTTCAAGTCATCCCTCAAACCTTCAAGAAACTGTGGTTCAGACAACAGCTCATTTGGAAACTAACAATTCCTTTCCATTTGAACCAACTGAGCAAAGGATACAACAGCTATTTCTGAAGTGGAATTTAATATGGAAATCAGATTTGTTTGCAATAAGCTTACATTTTCACCAATGCTCACTTTCCTGTCTTTTGTATCATGGATTTGAAGTTTTATCTTTGCTACCAAAAAATATGCATGAGTTGATGCTTACAGGTATGAAAAACACAAGTTGAGAAACACTGCCTAAGTTTTAGTTAAGCAAACCAGTCTATTCACTCAGTTTGTCACAAGATGAATGGCAGGCAGGATTAAAAGCAACTGACACTCAAAACCTCAAACAAAACTTTTCTCTCTTTAATCCTTTTTAAAACTTGTGAGGGGCATATTGACAATATATGGTCAAAATGCTGGAGAAGCAGGAAAGGCTTGTACTGGTTTGGTTTTTTTTTTTTTCCTGTATATTTAACTACCTGTTTTGAAACTGATGGAGAAATGTAGAAGATAGAGGCTCACCACAGCTAAGTGCTGGACAAACAGAGTGAATTCTATTTATTTCCATGGAGCTATGAAAATGAATGGTTCAAGGATAATCTGTTGTGGTACAAACTCGTTCCAATCCATCAGAGGACACCATATGACTTGTAATTGTCACCGTCCATGAATCTCAGGTTACCTTTTACTTTTAAATTGAGAATAAATGCTCAGCAGCTATTAATATTTATAAAAACGTGGAGAAACATTTGGAGAAACTGTTCTAGGTAATAAAATTCAAATAGCAAATTACATAAATTCTCTCTTTTTTTTTTTTTAAAGTCCCAAGCAGATTATAACAAAGTTATTTGCAATACTTCAACAATTCTTAAATAATCAGTTTCACACTTACCATTTCATCAGCCAAAATACCATTCAATCCATGTTTATGAAGAAGTGCTAACCAGTTCAAACCAATCTTCTGATATGGCTTGAGTTCCAAACTGTTAAATAAATCAGGTTTACCATGTTACCATCTTTTGTTTGTTTCTCCATGAAACACTATTTTATACTTATGTTCATTACAGCATGGCAAGTTTAACATTGCCTGTACTTTACTCCACTCCAGATCTCCTGATGTAGTGAAAAAGCACAAACTATTTAATCCATCACCTGAATATCAAAGAGCATTTCTGAGCTAAGTAGTGTATCTGAATTCTAGTACATGCTAAACAATCCAAAATGAACATTACAATAAATTCCTTCCTTTTAAATCAGTGATTGACAACCAGTTAAAAACAGTTACACAACCAGTACTTTTTAAAATACACAAGAAAAAGTATCACTACAAGTTTTGACACCAAACAAAAAACAAACACACAATCCGTAAAACACACTCGACTAAGTCACCTACTTTGGTATTTTTTGCCAAAACCAAACCAAACCAAATAACCATTGATAAGCTTTCTCCAAACAATCCTCTTTCCCTCTCTGCTTCTATTTCGACACACCAGAAAATTCTTTTGCTATTTACCACTAAGCCTTACAAAGTCTAATTCAGGTGCTACTCTGGCTACTCTGGTTTCCTTTCACCTCTTATACTTCCTAACCTTTAAGATAAAGTGTCCTGTCCCATTCACGTCCCTGCCCATGCATTTCCATTGCTCCTAAACTCTTTATTACAAATTTATCTGTCTGAAATAAACCCTTCCCTCCAGGGCATTGCCCTGCATCACTCCCACTAGATAGAGAGTTCCAGATCTATTTGCAGACCCGCTTCCTGACTGAGGTCCCCAGTGCAGCTAATAATCTGAGCAAACTTGTAGAGGTTAATTGCCACGTGGCATCTTTGATATGTAAGGTTCACCGTTAGAGTTTTGTTTGTTGTTTTGTCCAAAAAAAAATGACAACTTGCAATCCCATCACTCAAACTTCTACATTCATAGAAAATTGGAGCTGTTACACACTTACATTTTTGTTATGTTCACAATCCTCCTCACCAGCTTTCCTGATGTGCTTGAAAACATTTGTTGCATTCCCTCATGCATTGCACATGCATCACTGTCTAGATCCCCAAGAGCCACTGAGTGTCAAATACTTACAACTCTACTTTTAGAGGGGACAATTTTGAAAATCCTGGTGTTTGAACACAGCTTATTATCCAACACCCTTTCAAATATAAATAAAGTAAAAGATACCTTTGATTCAGAATGGAGGGTTGCTCTATGTTCCATCCGCATCCTCCATCTTCAGTAATCCTAGTAACTTGTTTTGTCAGTTTATTTGAAATGTCTTCACATTTATTCATGAGCTTCAGAACCACATCCCTCTCCTTCAGTAGGATCTTGCAGTTCCACACGATGTCTTCTGACAAGCCAGTAGTCTTAGTCATTTTTGTAAACTGCAAAAGAAAAAATAAAATATTACAAACACTGATAATAGAGAAGTAGCAGATCAAACGCTGGTTTACAACTCTCAGCATTGTGCCCATCATCTTTCAGTTCACAAAGCTTTATAAAATTGCGCTGCCAGCACTGGAGAACTTGTGTTTTGCTCCTTAGGCTTTCAGCAAGTTTTTCCCTAGTCTTACTTAAGATTAGGGAAAATCTTGCTTTTGCAAGAGCAAAAGCACTTCAGCTATTCCCTGTTATCCCAACATGTGCTGAAAAATGAAGTGATTTGTGCAGCTGCTGCTCTTCCCTCTGTCCACCTGCAGCATACCAAGGATTAACACAGAACAGCTCTGGCTATCTTTACTAGATGTTATGCTCATATCCTATATTTTTAATATAGAGATCAAGGCAAACCAAGATAAGAGGAAGGCTATTAAGAATAGGATGTTGGCCTAGAAAAGGGTGGCAACAGACCTGTTAAAAAACAAACAAACAAACAAGCCAAACAAAAAAACAGAAGACTGACCTCTTTTACTAGGAAAAAAAAAAGAGACCACATGCCATTAGGCATCTGTCAAGAGTTCAGCATTATTAGGTCCCAGTTCTAACTGTACCACAAACAGAACATTCAAACCATTCTTGGGTAGAGCAAAAAAAAAAGCCAAAGACTTCAGGGCTAAGAAATTTCACAAAACTACCTCATTTTTTTTTGTAGTCACCAAGTTCTGACACGCATCAGAAGACCAGCAAGAACCGGTTCATCTTTTTCGGTTCTTCACATCTTTGTGTGTACTGGTTTTGGGACAGAGGTAGCTTCTTCATAGCAGCTTGTATGGTGCTGTGTTTTGGATTTGTGACCAAAATAGCACAGATAACACATCAATATTCTAGCTGTTGCTGAGTCGTGCTTAGAGAGGGTCAAGGCCTTTTCAGCTTCTCACACTGCCCCACCAGCGAGAGGCCGGGGTGGGCAAGAAGCTGGGAGTGGACACAGCCAGGACAGCTCGCCCCAACTGAACAAAGGGATATTCCACACCATACGATACTGTGCTCAGCAATAAAAGCTAGGGTAAAACGGAGGAGGAGGGGGCATGTTTGGAGTTACGGCACTTGTCTTTCCAAGTATCTGTTAAATGTGATGGAGCCCTGCCTTCCTGGAAATAACTGAACATCTGCCTGCCGATGGGAAGTAATGAATGAATTCCTTGTTCTGCTTTGCTTGTACGTGCAGCTTTTGCTTTACATAGTGAACTCTTTATCTCAACCCAGGAGTTTTCTCACTTTCGCCCCTCCAACTCCCTCATCCTCCTGGGGGCAGGAGTGAGCGAGTGGCTGTCTGGGACTCAGACGCCTGCCAGGGTCAAACCACAACAGCATTAGAGAATTTCTTTACTAGGCTCAGATTCACTTAACTCTTATTTCTTGCAATGAACACTACCTTCTGTAGTTTTATTTTACATAAAATTACCAGGTCATTAGCACTTACTGATACTTTTCACCGACAGCACAATCATTTTGACAAGGTTTTAGCAACATTATCTTTTTTTTTTTTGCACATGTATGTTTAAAGTCATTATGATCCTCATTTTACAGAAGGACAAAAGGTAAAAAAACAAATACATTTTCTAAATGTCACAGCAAGCAAGCTGGCAGACAACATTTCAAGATATTGGAATCTTGATTGAAATACAAACTAACGCAAGGCCGGTCCTACCTCCTGAGCACACCTAGTTTACAAAGCTGAAGCACATCACTGCTTGAAATCAAAAGCATACAGTTGAGCCGTAGGGACAGTTCACTTTCCATAACACTTCGATTCCTTAAACAGCAAGCAGGTATTTCCTCTCATCTTGACTGAGAACATACCTTTAAGCGGTGTAACTGCTCAGCCACCATGTCCTCACCTACTCAAAACATGTCTTCCCACTTCGAGCATGGCTAACTTCCTCCCTCTCCTCCACCCTCCCACCCCCCTTAAGACTCGATGTCACAGTCCTTTCTATATCAATCATAAACATATGCTTTCTCCAAAAGCTCTTGATCTCTTTATGATTTCGAGAATTGCTATCCATGAGACTCATTCTCACAACGCTGTGCTTGTGGCAGAAAAAGAAGGGAAGAAATCAGTGCCAACCACAAACCGTGACGCTGTCACTGCCTTTAATCAAAATACAAATTTTCCTAAGTTCTTTTTCCTTTTTAAAGCATGAGGCATCATCAGTTTTGACCCAGGAACCTTATTTCCATCACTTGCCTGCTCAAGCCCACACTAGATACTTTACATTTCCTTTCTCTAAACTTCATATCTTCACTACAGTGTAGACATCCTCCGTTTTAGAGACAATCCTGAAGTTGCCACAAAAAAAAAAAGCAAAAAAAAAACAACCTACATCCAAAGACTAACATGCTGTTTTAAGTGAGAAGAACTGTCAGCTCAGCTCTTCTCCACTGCTTATTTCCTACTTCACTTCAACCTTAAGATTTTCCACCCAGAAATTTCTCAGATATTGAAAGGTCTGGTGTCATTTTTGCTTTGCTGCCTCTTCTCTCAGACTTATGTTTTTCATGTAGAGCCATCTGCAGAAAGTGCAAAATCTAATAAATTTACTGCT
Organism: Chauna torquata; assembly: GCA_013399475.1. Lineage (NCBI taxonomy): Eukaryota > Metazoa > Chordata > Aves > Anseriformes > Anhimidae > Chauna > Chauna torquata. The sequence goes on from VXAL01006946.1 coordinate 317,823, forward strand.
ACAGTAACTGTGGTTATTTGTAATTATGTGTAAGTATTCATGAAAATACTATAAAATTACTTCACTAAAAAGGGCTGATATCTTCATTTATGAATGGGTTTTAAGAATTAAAGAATACAAAGAGCCTTGGATTTGCCATTCTTTTGTTAAAACTGAAATAATTTCCACATAGGTATCTGTTATTTAATCAGGTATATGTTAAAATTTAGCACAAGACTTAACCAGGAGTATATCCTCCTAGAACTCCTTACTTAAGAAAGGAAGAAATCACACAATACAATTATTACACATTAAGTAACTGATCAATATTGCAGAGTAAAAGCAAGTTTTGTTAAAGTGAACTGTACAGGTAGGTCATAGTTTGACTCCAAAAAACTCACTGAGTGATGCCCTCTGCTGACAGCCCTCAGTCAGAGTTTTCAGGATTTTTTTGTTTGTGGTTTTGTCTATTTTAAACAAAACGCAGAAAGTTTACCAACAGTCATAGGTTAAGCCAGGCTAAGGCATACATGTCAACACTTGTTAAAGAGTTCTTTAAGTAGACACCTCCTAATAAATAGTTGCAAAGAACATGATTTTTAATAGCAGATTAAAAAATTTCAACATTTGTTTTGATGCCTAAAGCTTTGGTTGGCATGAATATAAATCCTGTAATCTATAAGTGAAGGTGTGGAGAATGAAGCCATCTGTTATTAAAAAAGTTGTATTATTTCACGTCAGCATGTTAACATTCATCTCCAAGTTACAACAAGAAAAATTTTAGCTGCTGGTTTACATGTGGAAAAACACTGTTATGCTGTCACGCATAACACGAGCAGATCTGTGGATGGCCTTTGGGTTACTACAGACTCTCACCCCCCTACCTCCATGTATTTTTCCAATGAGGTCCAAAACTTTGAGGACATCATGGACTACTGAACACAGAAGCTTCCACAGCACGCTTGAGGAAACATCCACAGGAGTCCTGCATTACAGCAGTGCCCAAGGGTGAAGGACCACCACACTGGAACAACCTGCTCAGGTTTATTCTAGAATGCTTGATAGCAATTCAGGATTTCACTTTACTGCTTAAGGGTAAAAGACTGCCTCAACCTTGATAAACCCCACTTTAAGCAGCATCTGTTTCCAACCTGATGCATTTGCTGCTTCCACCCAGTTTCCTCTGGTGTAAGACTTCTGGATTTTTTTTTTTTTTGCTAGTTTGATTTTTGTAGGAGTTTGTACATGTACAGCCAAACATAACTAGAAATGACACTACAGCTGAAGCTCCCCTCCCTTGGGATGTCTCTCTCTTAGCTCATATACTATAGCAACATAAAGAATACAATGGACAAGTCTGTCTTTTAGGGGATCGTGAAATCCGCGCTATGTCAAAATTTCCACATAATACTTCGTGTCATCAGTTTAACTTGCACATATTCATTAAGGATTTTCAGGGTTTTTTTGAAAACTACAGACATCACTTACTTCACATGAGCTCTTTAATACCAAAAGAGATGGCTTGCTTTGTGACAGTAACAATAACACTGCAAATGAGAGTAATGAGAGACTACAGTAAAAAGGAAATTAAAGCAGTTAGTTATAAAACCTGAAAGCAAGAAACTAAATAGCATTAAACTCCTTCCAGTAGCTACATCCGCATTTACAAGAGGAAACATGAAACTGTATGACGCACACAACCGGGCAAGAAACATCAAACCTCCAAAAACCTAAAAAGCTCATAGAGGCTCCTTCTGGCCTTTTTAGCCAGTCTTGGGTCCATCCTTTGTTCCACCCACACACATTGAACACCTACAGGTATTTCGGTTATTGGTGGTTTACAACCTGTTTTCTGAGGAAACGGAGCACAGAGCTCCCATTTCCAACATGAGCCAATCTGAACAATTTGGAAAAGCGAGAGCAGTTATAAAATTAATTAATCACCAACAAGTTTTTTAGAATAAGGGGGAGGAGGAAAGGCATCAGATGCCCAGAAGTGCCTCCACTGAAGAAAAACCACATGGCGGTATGTCAGCGCAACAGGGGCCACCACCGAACAGCACTCACACGGCTGCCAGCGGGCAACCAGCACTGGCGAGATGGCACAACGACCCTGAAGCAAACAGGAGAGGAACGTGCAAAGCTGACATAGAAACAATCTGCAAGGAGCGGACATATCTGTAACAGTTGTTGGTTTGCTAACACTGAGTTCATTTTTCTATCCTGAGGATGTGGACAGCACAAAGTGCATACAGACCAGGCCCTCATGTTGAGCAGCAAGAGGAAGACATTGCTGAGCACTGGTCCATTGTGCAAAAGCTACCGAACACATTAAATCACATCAAGACCTACAACGATGATCTTTCCTCCTCATCCTGTCCTGCTGTCTGTTCTGGATCCTCATCTTAATTTCAGCCTCTGCAACCTGCCACGTCCTCAATACTCTTCCCTCCCATTGCTTCCAGTCCCCATAACCCCTCTTTCTGCTGACAACCCTTTAGCTTGTCTACCTCCATGCCCCCCATATGCTCTGCTTGCATTATAATCCCCAATTCCCATCATGGGAGATGCTCCTCAACGTCAGCAATTTCAGCATCACATCCCCTCTTATTTTAGCTCCATGTTTTGTCTTGGAGCTACAAAAGAAGCACAGCAGACCACACTTCTAGATTTTCCAGTCAGTAACATGCAATTTTAAGTTGTGAAGACAATAAGTACCAGAAGACTCAGAAATATGCTCTTTTTAGGAACGTGCATCCCAATGTATGCTACCTTTTACTCTCTTTAACCACACAATGTATTTAAAGGGAGGTCACAAGTACTTGTCCAGAGTACCACTGATTCTATAAATGAAGAAATAGACAGCTAAAGCCTCAAAGAAATATCCAAGTAATGGTCATGCAAGTTATTATTTGATAGAAAACACTCCCAGCTATCCATCTCTAACACGGAAAATTGGATAAAACTATGCTCCTTGAAATCATAGTTGATCTATAGTATGGACATTTATAAGTTGCCAAAGTAATTCATCCTTCTGAGTAAAAACATTCTCAGCTCTCCCCATTTATTTTCAAGAATCTTGTTTATTCTTTTTTTTTCCCCTGTGTATTTTAAGTGTCACTAGATCAAGTTAAATGTCTGCCTTAAATATCTGCTTTAAAAAAATACTTAAGTAATTCCAAATATTCTCAGTGATTTCGTACGTTTGAAATTTGTTTAAATCCATACGAAAAAAAGTCTTAGCGCAACTTAAAATGTTTGTCTAGGAAAAAAATGGCATTTTAATTTAAGTTCTCCGGGAATAAGCCATTCAATTTCTGAAGATGTAGGCTTTCCTATTGATGCCATTAATCTCCACCTCAGGCTGAGAGCCTTAAGATATTCCTCAGTTCTCCTAAAGAACAGTAACATCTAGTGCTTTACAAAACTGTTACAAAAATAACAACTTTGGTATCTTTACAGTAGATATCATTACAGTAAAAATATACCTTAATTTTAAGTCAATTTCTTCCATGCTAAAACAACCAACTCTCTACATTATTCTACTACTCCATTAATTAGTAGGGAAAAATGCCAGCTTACTGAGCTACTGGATCTTTATAAACAATTAAATCACACTGATATTAAACATCTGCTAAAGTTTGCTGCAAATTACTTCTACTCTGGGCAAGTATTCACAACACTACATAAACATGTGGTTGCTGACAGCAGCAATCTTTATGAAAGAAATATTTTGAACATGAACAGGCCCATACAGTTTTTCTGTTAAATATTTTACATAGAGAAGAGGAGAACAGCCCTGTAGCAAATATTTCTGCAGAGAATTAAGCTCAGGCAAAACCCAACAAGTTTAGAAAGGAACTGCCATATGACAGATGTTCTGTAAGAAGCCAAAGGCTTGAGGCAAAACGGATTTCTTTTGCAGTATATCTGTACCTTGAATTTTTTTCAAGGATCCTTCTTTTACCTCCCCCCCACTTTGCAATAAAACATACAAAGCTCATTTTGTTTTCTTAAAAGTTTGTTTAGTAACTCTTACTGTTTTGTGGTAAAACACTTCACACATACCAAATAATAAATGTTATTGTTTTAGGCATATTGAAGAAATTATATTCTGCTCTGAAAAAAAATACAAGCAGATCTTGTATACATTAGTGGGGGTGGTTTCAGAACACATACTGATTGAAAAACATACCAATTACTCTTTAAGAGGGCCTACATACAGTCACTGTCTTAAAAGCTAATAATTAAACCAAGACAGTCTGCCGTAATGCACTTCAAATTTCTTACTAGAACATTGCTCGTATCAGGTCTAATGTCTTGCAGTTAACTGAAATGCATGAAAAGTGAAGGCAACAAATAAACCATGGGAAACATTTGAAAGTAACATCCCAGTGACAGTAGATAATCTACTTACCAAGAACTACTGCTTTCCCTTCTGTTGTGGATTGTGGTTTAGCCTTCTGATGCTTTACCTTTTATTAATGAAAACACAGCAGCTCGCTCCACTAAAAAATGGCTGCATTGCTTAGCTAGCAAAACCATGCTAGAGACTAAGCTGCAGTAGATTAAAAAAGAACAAAAGACGGACAATGACTGTTTCTTGTCTGAAACTGAAAATATCCATGCTGGCATCTTCAATCATGGAGCTACCCTTGAAGCTGCTGCTGCTGCTGCTATTAAAGTAGCTGCAGTAAAAGTTCTGCCACATTCTTGTCTTCTGCATGGGTTTTCAGCTAACACAGCTCAGAACAGGCTAGCAAACACCTCCTTCCTAAATGAAAGCTCTAATTTCTTCTTCTGCAGTGAAATCAACCAAGTTTCTATGCTAAAAAGTGAGTGACAGTAATGTCAGCCAATCAGCTTGAGTTTTTCAGCAAAATCACCCCTTAATTCATTCAAAATTAGGTCATATGACACTGTTTGAAATGCTATTGGCTTACAATGAACGTAGAATTTTAGCCTAATCAGGCTAAGGCCACCCATCTATGCCTCTCTAGACCGAAGACACCTTGACTCTAGGCATGCTGGGGATATTAAAACAAGAATGCAGACTTACCAGAGCTTCCCAACTATTAAAGGGCCGGAGCGCTATTATCTTCTGCGCCTTTTTCTGAGAACATTGGGGAATCAGAGTGAGTTCACTCGGGGAAGCATCTTGCAGGAAGCTAAGGATTTTAGCTTTGTAACCGTCCTCCATCACTTCATCACCACTGCTGTAGTCCTGGTCAAGGGAGCTACCACCTTCTTCAGAAGCTGACTCGTCCTCTGAGTCTTCTATTTCTCTTTTAGTGCTCCAAACACTTCTTTTGCCTTTATCTTTTTTCCTAAAGCCGTTCTGCTCTCTCCCAGAAGATTTCCGCTTCAGTTTCTCTTTATTCTCACCACTTCTGCTGTTTGTGGAGACTTTGGTCCAGCCAGAAACTTCACTTTTGGAAGGAAATTCCATGTCTATGTATGTGGTATAGAGAAAGCAACAAGTCAACACATACTCTTTAAGGGTAAATTAAAACCCACTGTTCTTCCAAAATAAAATTATATATATAATATTAAAATTGTGTTCTATATCAACACAACACATCAGCAGCTGATGTTACCAAGAGGGGGAAAAAAGAGCAGCAAGTGCCATTCAAATCTGTATAAAACACGTAAATAGAATCAACTGCAAGTAGGTGAACAAAGCTAATTTGTATACTGCTCAAATAGCACATTTTAAACAACTATCCTAGAACACAGATGAGCAGCAAGATGTGGTACGTGTGAGCTGCAGAAGCTTTGAGGTAG
>VXAL01006946.1:335811-348889 GCA_013399475.1 Chauna torquata
AAAAAAAAAATTTTTCAGGTGCAGCATCAATTCCCTGTCCTAATTCTCAGCTCACTGAGAAAGAAAATGGAAAAATCCTTGAGTAGCACCTCAAACATCTCAGAATGTGGGCAGAACCCCTTTCAAATAAAATGAAGTCCTGAATTCTGAATTTACTGGAAGATTTATTATTAGAGCTACCCTGCAGGAAAGCAATCTCTATGTATTTTTGACGATATTCAGTTGCATAGACAAGATGGAACGGAACTGAACTGTATGGAGTTTGCCATTTCATCGGGACATCACGATTGAAAAAGAACTACCTGCAAGTCTCTTTACACAGATATAGGTAAAAGACTAAAAATATACCTATTTTTCTGGCTATATCTTTCTTTAGCAGATGCAACAGGCAAATTGCAATATAATTTTGGAAACAGTAGTAATATACCACTTACACAGAATATATGCACTATTTTGAGACAACTTTTCATCAAATTATCCCTTCCTCCCTATCCTGTTCAAAAGGCACACAGTGCCACTTGGACTCTCTGGTTGTACTACCACCAAAAAACTAGTATAGTAAAAAATCCTTAAAAACAAAGAATAATCCAAATTCCTCTTCAAACCACCAACCAATCTAGTCATAAGTTTCAGAAGGTCAATTCAGAACCCCCTTAAAAAAGTCTTAGCAAAATGACACATTAAAATTCATTAGCATATTTCAAATCTTTCTGTCTTGATAAGGAAAAAAAAGAACATTGATTGAAACTCACACAGTAACACTGCAATTACCCTATCCTTTCCTATCAGGGATTAACATCTAGACACTTGTTTACAAAGCCAGAGCTGCACACATCATAAATCTTCTCTATAATCACGTTCTTAGCAAGCATGAAGAAATGCTCACTTAACCACTAAAAGAGCATAACTTTGACCCACAAAGTCTTGTGTTACGGTTCTGTTTTTCCAACAAAGTCCAGGTAACGACTCACGTAGTGAAGCTTGCCTCATTTACTTCTAGGAAAGCTGTACTTTCTGCTCTAGAACATTCTTTTTCCAGGATAAGAGGGGCTAGGACACCCAGCAAAAAGGAAGAAAATCACAAAACCCTCAACACAAGGTAACGTGCACTAAGAAGCACAGTGCAAAGACACTTGGTCTATGGATTCTATGCAAAGCCAGGCTAAATTCAGCACATGCCAGAACTAATAAGACTGGCCAGATCCCAGCTAACTCCTGCCATGCTCTTAATTCCAGTTTATTAGCTCAAGTAGAATGCCACTTGTGAGACAGCTTAGTGGATTCAGTATACATCTACTAGCACCTGAGCCAACAGCCGTGACAAACTGTTGAACACTGGGGTGCCTGGTGCACTGAAGATCAGTGGCTACAGAGGAATAGCAAAGGGTACGAGAGGATGTGGCTCATGTTAGACACAGATCAATCCCACTGGGAGCTGCGTTGGTGTCTATCTGTTTCTCTCTCTCTCTCTCTCTCTCTCTCCCAGTAATCAGACTATAGTGTGGAAGTTGCAAGCTGAGGCTCTGCAAGTTGGATCCTGTGTGGCTTATTATCTTCTGTTCCACACTACACAAAATCAATTGTACTGCTTCCAAAACTGGTTGATCCTAGAAGCTCCACAACTCTGTTCACACAGTGCTGCACACAAGCCAATATGGGGCATGCAACCAGCTTGCCACCTCTGTATCCTTGCACAATCTACACCTTAAACCATTTGCCCATAGATAGATTACAAGTTTCCTCTGCAAACTACTAAAGATATATATTTTTTTTTCTTGCTAAGTATCTGCCTTAGGTTGAAACTTTGGGAAAGATGCATTAAAAAAATTCATCAATTTCAGATAACAGCAGCAGGGAAAAGCACTATTTCATTTCTGCTGGCAAGCTCCCGTAACCCCATGCTCTGCGTAAGGACTGGAAACCAGGCCAAAGACCCACTGCTATTCCCATTAAAGTTTACCACAGACTAGTTCAGCCAGATTATCAAAATATGCAGGTTAAACCATTCTGTTTTGCTTGGCAGAAATATAGTTAAGGGGCACAGACAACCAGCACATTTTGGTCATACAGATGTATAAGTGGCAGGTAATAAATAGCATGGGTTTCTTCAAACCATTCCAGCTGGTTGTGCAAGATACCTGTCCACATCTTGTCTCTCCTGCACTCTCAATGCTCCCTTTTCAGCACGCAAGAAAGCGACTATTGCAGACTATTCTCTTCCAACTTTAAAAATGTTTCCAAATCACTAAAAAAAAAGTTCACTAAGCATAACAAAACACATCACGCACCTATACGTAATAATTTAGCACAGAAAGTTTTATACTATACACTGAAGCAGTGCTTGCCTTCCTGTACCACTAGAGTTTCATTAAAAAAACAGGCTAAAACAAACTCCAATATATTTTAAAACTTAAAGCTAATATTTTAAAGTTAAGCATTCGAGTGCCATCAAAAGGATTTTAGAGGGACAAATGTGTGAACATACAATAAACATCACACATTCAATATCATTGAATTCTTCCCTCATAAGCCACATTCTCAGGGAAGATACTTAAGAGCTGGATTCTTCTTCCCTAGAAATCCAGTAAAGTTTACTTAGGGGCACGTAAATTGCAAGCCATAAAGCCAGAACCTAGCATCTGATTTTCAATCCAATATTACAATTTATAACATCACATCAGCTTGCATAAATATTATATAAGACTAGCTTAAAGCTTACATTACAATCACATCTTTCCTTGGAGCCTTGTTTAATTTCGCAGCTTTGAAGTTTCTTGGTTTTTCATCTTCACTGTCTGAAGACACATCTAGGAACTGTACCCCTCTTCGACGCTTCAAATAAGACAGCTTCATTGTCCTCTCAACTTCAGGAGTTTCTGGAATGCTGGAGTACCCTGTGCAAGTAATTTTAACAGGAGAAAAGATGGGAGAAAATTACTTATGACTTACAACTTCAAATACTTATCTATACTTAGAGCATCAGATAGCTACAATTTCTTCCTTATACAGGCCAGCCATTTAAACAGAACTCACATCCTCATGCATGGAAAATTCCTGTAAGCTGTATTCTTTAAAGCAGTAACTTATCTGGCAAAATCGCCTCAGCGATCTTATTTCAAACAAATACAAGCTTGTATAGTATAAACCACAAAGTTTAAGAGGGCTAGTAGCTATTTAAATACATGTTTATTTTTGGAAAAATAAACAATCGGCAAAATCCTCCAAGCTACTTTCAAGCTGATCAGGACATGGATAGAAACATAGTATTATATCTGATGGCTGATCTATAATCTGCATGTCACAGCCTTTCAGAAAGGATACGTTAGTATTACACTGCAGAAGATTAGGAAGGTGCTCTGAGGAACCTGACAGGTAAAGTTGCGAATCCTACAGAGATATAATCTACTCAGCCAGTCTTTTCCACATTATACTCCAGATGATTCTTAACAACAAAGCTTAATACGTGGACGGACACTGTGTGTACTGTCAGGACATCCAGAATCTGTGTGTCTCCGCAGGGACGTACTGTGATTACACCTCACAAACCATACACTCTTTGCCATGAAACTTGCAAAACTGAGCTACTGTGCCTGCATTAGCCTACATTGACTTTTCACTTCTGAACATGCTCATAAGACAACCACGAGCATAAGCAGCCAATCTGTTCATGCAGTTCCTAAATTAGCAATGAATAATGCATGACAAAGTCCCTCATTGTCAGCTACACCTGAAGCCAACTCCATACACATATCTAGATGGGGAAATCATAACCACACAGTGAAATGACACAGAATGCGATATACAAAATAGGTGAACCTAAAGCAGAGAGAGGATTGGAACACTGTAAACCAAAATAAAAAAGCTTGCACTTGATTGGACTTTTCTCTGTTGCCCTCTTTCAGCACAGTACCAAAGGCACAGTGTGCTTTAACCTCATATATTGTGTATTTCAAAGTGGTTATTGTGGTTGTGACTGTAAAACTCCAATGCTCCCATATGAACTTGGGCAAGTGAAAATGTGGTTCAATCCATTGCCTACTGAGGCTAGAGCTGTTCTGTCACCATTTTTTTCTTTTTTTTTTTCTCCAGAAAACCCTAGGAAAAGAAGCATTTGTAGTTGGCACACAGACTTGAACGTGTAGCTCCTACCTCTCCTATCTTTAAGCCTGCACTAATTGTAACTAAGTACTTGGATGCAACTGACACCTCTTAAGTGTGTTTTTTCATGTCATTAATTGAAGAAAAGTGTTCAAAGCATTTTGCAGAAGCTGAGAGCCAAGAATCATAACCTGACCCAATGCACTAGTCCCACATATTCTAGACTTCATTCCTTTCTACTACTTTACTATTTTTACAGCCAGTGCTGAAAAGAACTACTAATAGTTGGTAAACCAGGTAATGTTGCTTAAGACCAGACAAATTACGAACCCTGGAGGCACATGACTGAAAAAAGGATGAAGAATGCATGCAGAACGTGACAGCTTCAAAGAACATCTGCTGTACAAAAGTAATCTTGTAGAAAAAAAAATTAAAATAACTCACTGTGGCAGCATTTAATGGAAACACAAAAGTACAACCATAAGCAATTTACTGACACTAAACTACTAGGTGATACTGGCTTTGAAAGTGAAAAGGTACTCAAATTAAAAAACATGGTACTAAATGTTATATAGCACACTACTGAGAAGGAAAAAAAACCTTTAAAATGGAGCTTATTAACACCAATTAAACAAATAAGAGCAATTTTAAATTTCTTTAACAACCAGAAGGAAATATAAACAATGGTTCAATGATAGCTCAAAAAAAATAATTGTTACAGTCGATCTTCAGATGATCTTACCTATGCACTGTAAAGATCTTACAGAAAATATGAAATGCTTCTAACCAGGTATTAGTCCATCAGGATGGAAACAGAGGAGTAGGAAGAAGGAAAAGCACATAATAAATCAGTTTTAATTTTCATATAAAAAATCTCTGTAATCTGACATTTCCATATTTCTTATTGACCAGGTCTAAAAAGAAAGGTTTTGCCTTTCTTTCATGCCAAAGAAGAACCTGCTTCCCAAGTGACAGGCAAGTTTGCTTCCTACCTGCTGCTGCTGTTACCCAGTCCACACTCATTTCTCCACTGCAGAACCACAGGCATTAATCAGAGACAAGCACTGATAAAGTAGGACTGAAAACGTAACATCCAGCTTGTTGAACACAGCAAGGCAGGATTTCATACCACCATTCAGTGATCAGGTAGCTTTTGTTTTCATTAACTGCTAGAGTTGGAAACCAGAGCTCAAGACTGCCCTACAGAATAGGGAACACCGTAATCAGCCTGAGAGGGGCCAGCTGAGAACTTACCATCCTTCTTACTGAAGAAAGCTTCCATGCTTGCTCAGATCCCTATAGACCTGTCCTCAAATGCAAAACCAGAGTTCTCACTTCTCTCCAGTTGAATGAAACTGCATCCCAAATACGAAAGCTGGCAGCACGCTCAGTGCCCTCACGTTTCAGGATGCCCTTGCCTGGAGCTGCCTTGTACACACACAGATGGGCGACTCAGAGCCTCTGGTCCCTGCCTGGCTTCCCAGGCCACTTCACCTCCTTGCTGGCTAGTCCAGCCTGGTATTCACTGGCAATCACGCAGACACAGGTATGGAGATTACACTCACTCAGTAGTCAGAATAGCACTTTAACGAGAAGACAGGATTCACTATGGCCAGGACAGAAACAAGGCATGGCCAGACGAGTATATTGACCATTTTACGTGCCATCAGTCCCTTTTAACCCCTCTGTTCTCCCCACACTCGTTCCTCCTCAAACCACTCCAATTCCTCACTCTCCCCACCTGCAGCTACCCCCAACCATCCCATGACAAGTTTTGTATGCTCCCAAAAGGCCCTTACACACACCCACAACAAGCCCCAAGCCCCAAAGGCAGCAGCCCCCCTCCGTCCCAATGGTGCTCCCAAGAGCCTCACTGCTGGCTCACAGCGACGAGTGTCACGCTCAACCCATGGGGCCAATGGCTCTCCTGTGACAGCCCCTGGAGAAGCTGGGACAGGTTGGGTTATTCAGGCTCCCCCACCTGCCTCTGTGCTCTCTCATGGGTGTGGAGGTAGTTTTTTTTACTCCATGATATGACAAATTCAATCTGTGTGGCTGGTATTGAACAAACAGGAGCTCCCTGCTGTTAACAGCTTCTGATTTACACTGTAAGAGGATAGAACTCCTAAAATAGACACAGTATAGCTATATTTTACTATATGACGAATGATGACAGACAATAATATACTTTGAATTGGGATGGCAGATGGGTGAAAAAAAATGTCTCCACACTCCTTTCCTACTCCAAAGAGCTCTGAATCCAGAATAAGAAAATAGACCAAAAGGCAGGTGCAGGAGACTCAGCTACAAAACCCCTGGAAAAGGTGAGTTTTAACGATGCAACCATCAGTGGAAGTCTTCATATAAAAGGATTTTACATCTCCATCATGTGCATATAGCACCACACGCATACTCTCCCCTCTACTGTGTCAACTCTTCCTTAAAACTCACGTGCCTGTATGTCAAACACCAGTGCTGCTTTCTCGGCTGCCAAGTCAGAAAACAGAACTTCAGCTGAAAATAACGGCTGTTTCTTCTGCTTCTGTTCATTAACACAGAAACATGCCAAGCAGAGGTACTACAGAGAGGAAGCTCAGGTTTCACAGCTGATTTGCCAGAAGAGACCAGACACAGAAGAGACCAGACACAGAAGAGACCAGACACAGAAGAGACCAGACACAGAAGAGACCAGACACAGAAGAGACCAGACACAGAAGAGACCAGACACAGAAGAGACCAGACAAAATTCATCTGGTAACCAAATGCAGAAGTGAGCTACATGCTGTCCAATTCCTTCCTTTATGAAAGGGGGCCTTAATTTTAACCAAGTTACCATAAAAATCTCAGAAGTTGAGACTTTTTCTTTCACTTTCAAGTGTGGCAGAAGATTATGGCAATGATTTTTAGCAGAGGCAAGTGTTTCACTTAGCAAAGTAACCAAGTTATCTTGAAAAGCCCCCACACACATAGACTTAGGAAGGACAGCCTAAAAAGTACTAGATCTGGAGCAGAAATGTACTGTCCCAAAACAGGACAAGCCTTCCTGCAATCAAGACCAACACATTGGCAGCAGAAGGTTCCTCAGCTGTACTTTTTTCTACCTGTTCATATTTGGAAGGAGACATGTTGTCCTTTACACAGGTGATTTGCTTTACGTGAAAACTATACATATGTAGATGCCTTAAGACGTATGCAGCAAAAGAGACATTAGGGTATCAAACACTTTCATTACATTTAAATTTAAAGATGTGGGCAAACTTATTTCAGCAACTCCTCTCTAGCAAAGAAAACTAAAGCATAACATTTCTGAATGTTATAAAGTTGGGCCAGCCAAGTGAGGGTTATCGCAATAGCACAGAACTGTGAGGTGTATAAGAACTGAATACAAATATCGAAACATCTCTATAACAAAAAAAAAAAGGAGACATTGAATCTCTACTGAATTAACAGAATTGATCATGACAGTTTTCATGATCTTTGCCTTGTAGATTAGACTATATTCCAAACATACTCCTCCTGCAATAGCAGGTCATGCAAGTGGCAGGGACTTCATGACATCTTTGCTAAGAAGCATCCTTATTGGATTTAAAAAAAAAAAACCACACAACAAGTAAAGTTTACAAAAATTACACAGCCTTAAAAATTACTTCATTCTTTAGAATAAGTCTTGGAAGAAGTTTAGAGTTAAAGGAAAAGCATATTTACTGCTCCTCTTAGTGCCTTCTCATTTTGTTATTACTTTAAATAGCAATTACTCTTCTCGACAGCTCCTAACTACTATACCTATGAAATGCTGAGTTGCCTTGAAAAAGCACTCTCCCTCTCAAAAAAGCACTATTTCCTTTCCCTGCTTCCTCCACCTATTCCACTGAACAGAATTCCTTAACAGGAGAGAGGGGAGGAAAAAAAGCAAATCACATATGCAATAAGATGAGTCCTTCCCATTCAGAGCAAATTATAACCTTGCACAGTAGTAATAGTTTAAACAGTTATTGTCACAGCATGTAATTATTGAAGGCAGAATTCTCTGATTACAGGTGATTAAAAAGGACTATTAAGGAATGCCTGTAATCATAGGATCGAAGTTTGACTCTAAGGCCAGAAATAACAAAACACTGAAGTATCCCTAAATGGAAAGAGGGAAGAAAAATGAAAACAAAACAAAAAACAGCAACTAATTTTTGCTGTCATAAAAAGAGATTCCATGAGAATAACCGGATCCAACTGTCCACAATTATATGACAACAGTTTTAAGTCAGGGATGAAGGTATTCAAATGCAACTCTTTCTAACATTAGAGCAAATACTGTGTTTTATAGCATAGTCAGTAAATGCACAGCTTAAACTCCTCTATTGAACTTCACTTTGTAAATTGATTTTATTTAAAAAACAACATACTACAGTCTTTCAGAAAGCATACACCTAGTGTGGAGCCACATTACGTAGCTCTGTAATTCTTATTATAATCTCCAATACAAACCATACATCATGTTCAAAGAAGCCTGGCCCTTTCTCTCCCAAATAAAAACAAATGTGAAGTAATACTTTGAGGCTTACTACATTTACTACCGCTGCACAACAAACTAGTTGTCAAACGGAACGTAATTTCTACCCAGTTTCAGAAAGTAGTATCAAACGCATGCAGTTCTAGTCTACAAGCTGATTAATATTCCTGTTCCAAAGAAAAGTCTTTTCCATTTGCTAAAATAATCCTGAATATCAATAATAGTCCGGGGTGCTCCTTAAAGAGACCATTTAAAAATTATTAGTTCAACCTATCTTCTCAGGAATCCTCAGAAAAGTTCACTAGATACTGATTTTTTCCAGAAATGCTTTAAGTATTATGATATTCTATGAACTGTGACATAAGCAAAAGACTTGACTTCCTCTGGTCATAAAGAAAATGACAACAGATGAGAACACAGGAAAAAAAAAAAAGAAAAAAAGAAGTCCCAGTGCAAGTGAATGACATGACGCTGAACATTGGAACCATATAGTTCAATTATTTGGGTTATATATTTTAATTGTACAGAAAGAATATCAACAAAATCAACCACCAATAACAGCATTATATACAACGGTTTAATTTAATCTAAACTTTTATTTCCATTCATTGTTAATGCTTTGTAAGCATGCTTTTTGAATACAAATCTTTGAAATTCCTGATTGTAATTCTTTTAATTTGTACAGTTCTACCACAGTTCTGCTCCATTTCTACAATTGGAATAATTGCATTATTTTAGTACACCAGGCTATTTACATAATTTAAAACATCTAATTGAAAATTAAGATGACAGTGTCACCATATAATAATAAAACCCAATTTGTGTATTATTTAGTAAGTAATACTAATTTCCACAGACAATTGCAATAGAAAGGTAAGTTTCAAATATGATCCAATAACTGCCCCTCAATGGTTGATGGCTCTACCCTGCAGTGAAGTGATGTTCAGAATTAACCACCTACAACTCAGCTGCAAAGTCACTGCAAGTCTGCGTAATTTTCAAAATACACAAGTGTATAAAGATGACCAATTCTTCTGGCCATCATACTGCAAACAGCTTATTAAAGTGTAAGGTATGTTATGTTCAGTACAAAGCAACAAGAAGCATTACATACCTAGGGTGCAGAACAATCTAGCAGTATTAGTTTGTTCTGGGAAAAATAAAAATAATCTAAAAAGATAATGATGTTTCATGGCACAAGAGACAATTTCTTCTAAAATGAATGGAATTACAACAATTAGATCTTTTTGTTAGACGCACATTTTGGGATACGCAACGAAACAGAAATCCAAAGAAACCCCTAGGAAGTGACACTGAACCATTCGCATTCCTGAACAGCCTGATTTTTAATTCCTTTTAACATACACAATATGACGGCATGATACCAAATTAAGTGGCACAAAACAAAGCCACCAGCTATTTAATCAATTTTTTTGATTTGTACACATGAACTAAGGAACACTCTCCCCATTTTCCTTGCTGTATGTATCAATATTTTGCAAATCCACTGTGTTCGTCTTCTGAAGAAATACAGGTAATTGTTGGCCTCATGCGATTTACCGAGCAATTAGAGCAAGTTACTTCTAGCTAACTTGATGTCAACAGCTTTGTGTATAAAACAACTGAATACTTTTGCTTATGTATTTAGCAGTAGAGTACGCAGTGCCATACAAAGGTCATCTCTGCATCTTTTCCATGGTAAGACAGAAAAAAACAAATAGGTGTCTGTTTTGTTTGACCCAAAGGAAGAAAAATTGTCTTCCTGACGCTGATTAGGAAACAAGGAAGACGTGCAACTGCTAAACCAATCTAGTTTACTCTTTTACATTTAGGTATCTCATATCCTACAGACAAAATTTGAGTGCTTTATTTTCAGTTAACTTCTATAGACTTAGAAAAAGTTATATAATTTTTAAAATAGTTAATTCATTTAAATGGGTTACATAAAAATGGGGTGCAAATATGTGAAAAAAGTCATAAAACCACTCCAAATTATTTAAACACTCAATATTTGTGAATGATGAAGCATTAGATAAATGCAAAGTACTAGTAATTACATTTCAGTTTTAAGTGTTAACTAGAACCCCCATTCTACACCAGCACTTGTGTCCATTGCGTCTTACTCAAGTCAGGTGCTTGTCCTGCACTTCTACCTAACTCCGATGTACTACTGGTTACAATCGCCTCCCACTAGTTTTCTCACTATTACTTAGTCTTCCACAACAGTTCCTCTTTTAGGCTGCCTTTTATTACCTCCCGTACCTACACTCCTACCAAAATCTTGATGCCTCTCTGAACTGGTATTGCTTCCCTTTTACTCCATCAATCCTCCGTCCTACCTTTGTAGGATACAAGCCAAGGAGACCTGTACTTTAAAAAACACAAGCTCCAAAGTTTGCTGGTCTTGGTAGTTACAGTCTACCTACACGCATCCACTGGCAATGTCAAGTCCACAGGCAGATTAAATGAAAAAAAAAATTCACAAAGACAAGCCATAAAACAAGCAGCACCATCCACTACTCCACACCTATACCTACCATCCAAGAAGATGGGTACATGCAATCAACAAGTCCTACACTGCACAAGAGAGTGACTTACCACAAACAGGAAGACAATTTCTATCCCAAAGTACACTTCCTCTGAGTGCCAGTTTTTCCAGCAATCCTTACCAAAGCACATACATGCAGACATCATAACTACAATAAAGTTGCTCGCTTCCTGTGTTACGTTCTCCCTGCTACCAAATCACCCTCTTTGCTATTGGACAGGCTATTTAACTTCAGACTGGCAACTATCAAGCCAAGGTTCTTTTATTTTTAAAGATGAAGCATTCACTGATATTTAATAATGCAATCATGACAGCACTCCAGCCAACTGAAAACAGTAAACCTGCACAACACCAAAATTCATGGAATAATAAATATCAATCTACTGTAGTATTGTTTGGCTCACCTTTAAGAGAAAGAGGAACTCCTCCTTTCACATGAAAGGTTCTCTTATCGCACAGATAAGGTACTACAATAAAAAGCTTTCCAACCAAGGGAAAGCTGTATGTAGAAAAATTGATGTTTAACAACACCAACGGATATCGATGCTCCATTACTACCTAAATACATAATCAAAGTCTGTCTGCTCTCTCCAACGACACCTGTATCAGAAGTTATGCAGAATAAGAATGTCCAAAATGTACAGAATGATCAGCAACAAATAATTTTTGTTCTTCCATTCTCACACCTCCAGCAACAGAAAAGCTGTCAGCATAACAAGCAAAAAATGTGCAAGTGAATGTGATTATGCAGTTGACAGCCATTACAGTAGCACACTAGTATCAACTGATGAATTCAAACAGAATCAGCATATTGCTAATGTATCAGCCAAACAAACCAATAAACTCCTACACATAAGCAAGTTTTTTCAGATTTCCATGAAAACCACGAGCTATTGCCAGAAAAGGGGACAAACACTGCTACAAAACTGTTAACACAATCAGCTTGTGAGAACCAGGGACAGGCTTCTCAGCTCTTTGCAAAACCAGGCCCAACTGAAAAACAAAAGCAAAAACAAACACTTGTTTTCATTCTTTTCAGCTTTATCTGTGCTATTCCACATTGCATTAAGCTAGGACTCTAGCGAAAAAGTCAAATCTATGTACTGTTGAATTTACCAGACAACATAAACATTTTTTTTCCTCTGAAAAACCTATTATATTAGTGTAAAATAAGTATCAGGAAAAATAATAAGTGAATAGGAAAGTTTAACAAATTTTAAACACAGCTTGCTTTCTGAACTGAAAAAGTCATTTCATCCCTGGTTATCAGGTTACTGACTTGACCATAAATGCACAGATTCAACCAGAGCACACACCGTAAGGATACTTTTGCGAAAATTGCTGTGAAACACGTCTGCACAGAGAAGCACATTTATAAAAGGAACAAAAAAAAGAACCACAGAAGGACACTGATTATTTTATTTTGAGAAATGAAGTACTTACATTGTGCTTGTGCTACATGCAAAACACCTGACTCACCAGTTATCTCTGTCACATCTGAAGCTGGAGTATCTGGCCTGCTGCTATCTGTAGCTTCACTTTGATCATCTCCAGCACCACTACCCGCCGCAGCAGAATTAACTGCCTGTATCTGGGGTACAGGCGGCAGAGGTTCCTGCTCCACGTTTTTTCTCTTCTTCTCAAAACGGAAACGGTCCAGGTTGAAGAGACTCATGTTCCCAACCTACCGCTCCGGTCACTGTCTGCGGGAGAGAAAACGGGCCCGGGTCAGTCGTTTCTGCGGGAAGAGGCCGGCAGACGGGAGCGGCCGGCCCCCCCCGCCAGTGACCTCACAAAAACGACAACGCGGGGCCCCGCTGCCCCGGGCCGTCCCGGGCCCTGCCCGCGGGCAGCTCCAGCGCGCCCGCCGCGTTCCCACGGAAACGGGAGGGCGGTGTCGCCGCCAGGCCGCGGGGCGGCCCCGGCCC